>PVJL010002072.1:0-217480 GCA_004026885.1 Lyroderma lyra
CCACTCGTCCCCAAATAAACATTAAACTATCGATTGTGTCCATGGGTTATTTGTTTGTTCATTTCTTTTTTTCTTTGCTTTCAGTTTTATATTCCGCATATGAGTGAAATCATGCAGTTCTTTTTTTTTTCTGTCTGGCTTATTTCACTTAGCATGATGATCTCCAGGTTCATCCATTTTGTTGCAAATGGCAATATTTTTAAAAGTACAATCACTGGGTTAATGAGGGGCCTCAATGTTCTTGCCTCATATATTTAGCGATCAACAATTGCATTTATTTTGTTCCCCCGAATTATTAACTCTAGTATCAAGAACATTCTCATATATTTATTTCTGATAGTTAATTTCTCATTTTAAAATACTTGTCTTTTTAAAAGTATTAATGTAAAATAGAAATTGCAGCATTTCAGTAAGATGGTTTTCCTATAAAAGGGATAAGAAGGAGTAGTTGTAACTTTTTATTCCTGAATTCTAATAATCATTGACCATTGGATTAGATGCAGTCCTCTGGGGACGTGAAAGTGGATTGAGGTGGCTGGAATAATGCAAAATCTACTGGTTTATGGTTTTGTTTTGTTTTTTTTACTGTGGAACTTGTATGGAGAAAGGTGACGAGATGGCACGGGATTTGGGAAACATGTACCTTTTCTTTATTTGTATAATTGTTAAGTTTGAGAGCAAACATTCACTCAAAATATTCTGCTAATTACCAACCTTTAAATCAAAGTGCATGTTATGAATTTCATATATTTAATGTATTGTATATATTTATCATGGAAATTTTTTAAAATTCTGTTTTCAAACTGTAGAACATACCCTGCACTAGAGACTTTAACAGAACCTCACCAGCTCACAGCTACGTTAAGTTGTGTCATTGGAGTAGCCCGCAGTTTGGTATCAGGGGGCAAGTGGTTTCCTGAAGGTCCAACACACATGCTACCTCTATTAATGAGGGCGTTGCCTGGGGTGGATCCGAATGACTTTAGTAAATGCATGGTGAGCATATTTATGATTCTATTTTTTATCTAAGTTTTAATTGTGAAAATAGACCTCTTGTTAATTTTTCTCCAAATACTCTTTAGAATATAATTCAGTGTAAAATTTATTAATGATAATAGACTTATATCTGTAGACAGCCAAGTTTAAATCTATGGATGGTTAGTTGACCTATATAACATCTTCTTTTTTCTTAAGTAATTTCCATAACCTGTATGCAGTTAATGATCACTTATGTCTTAGAGCTCATTATATTACTTACTATTTTCCTTTAGCAGAGATATTAAAAGTCATAGCCTATAATCATTTCCACTTCCCTTACTCTGCACGGGTGAAGGGGGCATGATACAAGTTACTGATGTAAAATGCCACATCCCCTTATACACACGTCTCCTAACCTGTAGCATTGCTCATCTTCCCTCTTCCCTGGTGTCTGACTTCTGCATTAGCATTTACTATTTACTGTTATTTTTTAGGTGGGGGGTAAAGTAACTTTTCTATGCCAGAAAGTTGGAGAACATTTTGCTTAATAAATAAATAAATAACTGTGAAAATAAGTGGAGTATAATTTCATTGCTAAAGTAACAAGCTAGTTCATTGTGAACAACCATAAAATGTTAAATTCTAAGTGAAGAATTTTCAGATTGCGGGGTTTCCCTCACGATAATTTATTTGGGTACTTTATTGTAGATTACAGCATACTTGTATTTTTTAACTAGAATTATGTAATTAATGTTAACTCTCTGCTGCATCTTTCCAGATTACATTCCAGTTTATAGCAACATTTTCTACTCTGGTGCCTTTAGTAGATTGTTCATCTGTACTACAAGAAAGAAATGACCTCACAGAAGTAAGGATGCTTTCTGGTTATATTTGATAGTTTAAAAGAAATTTTGGATAGGTGCTAACAAATTATAATTACTGATTTGTGACTATAATGATATATTTGGAGGACCATGTCATCATTGCTATTTTGACATTTAGAGGTGTACGAATGCTATTCAGAAAGTATCCATCCAGTCATATAATAAGAAATATAAAGACATTCGTGGCTGGATTTTTTTTCCGGCAGCCCCTGTATTTCAATTTTTTTGTCACTTTTTAACATTTCATTAACCAAAAATGGCAGTGTTTTATTTTTCTGTCTTAATGTTAGGAATAAGTCTGTTTAGGTGATTGGCATTTGAAGAAGGTAAATTTTTTTTATTATTGTCTGGACTTTTAGAACTGTTTTCTTTAATTCAAGCATGTTAACTATTTGACTTTCGTCATTTGGATGTTCAAGTAGTGAGAGGGAATCCTTTATATGTACACCACAATTTGAAACTGTTTGAAAATGTAGTAATAAAAATTGCTGCTTAACCTCTGGGTTGGCCCTTATAAAACATATTAACTCTTAGTTTGCTTCCTGGAAAGTAGTAGATTGAGTTACTCTAAATTGACATGTGACTGTGTGCTGTTTCCCATAGTATGCACCATAATAATGTATTGTTATATCTGTCTTGTAGGCCATAATTTGAGTTTTATTAGTTCAGAGGAATAAAATCAGAGACTATTTTTAATTTTTCTTCACATTAACATGTTATAGGTAGAACGAGAACTTTGTTCAGCCACAGCTGAATTTGAGGATTTCGTCTTACAGTTTATGGACAGGTGAGCATATACCCCAGACCACCCACCCTTTATCTGACCTTCAAAAGAATGTTCTTTCTCAGCATTTTTAGTCTCTCCTTGCATTGCAACCTGTGTTTAATAACTACCCAAAAACAGTGCTTTTGAACTTACAAAAGGACAATTGATTTGTGAGCCCTGTACAAGTAGCTATTACTTGAGTGGTCATAACAATATTTATCTTACCATCATAAAAAATGTTCACCCAGTTTGTAGTTGCTAAAATTATACTTTCTTTGCATTATTTAGATGCTTTGGGCTTATAGAAAGTAGCACATTGGAGCAAACAAGAGAAGAGACAGAAACTGAAAAAATGACTCACTTGGAGAGTTTAGTAGAATTAGGTCTGTCTTCTACGTTTAGTACAATTCTTACACAGTGTTCCAAAGAAATATTTATGGTAAGTATGCATTGCTAAATTAAATTCCAATCTTTTAGTTTTATTTGATGTTTTAAAAATTGAACGTCAAGTTACTTTAAGATTGTGTATATATGAATGCCAGTTTATCCTTTAATTTCATACTAAAATTTGAAAAATATTTACAAATGATCCTCATTCACAAATTCTGTAATTGCAAATTCACCTACCTAACTAAAGTTTATTTGCAGAAAATCAATACTGGCAGTGCTTTTGTCAGGCATGTAAAAATGGCAAAAAAGTCTTGAGTTGCGCATGTTTCCAGGTAAAGTTGAATAAGGTGATGCTCTGCCTTCTTGTGTCATCTCTGATACTGTACATAAGTATCCTTTTTGTGTCCTGTATACTGCCGGGTTTTTCATATTTTTGTGCTGTTTATTGATGATTTTGTTGTTCAAAATGGCCCCCAAGGGTAGTGCTGAAGCACTGTCTGATATTTTAAGTATAAGAGAATTGTGATTTATCTCTTGGAGAAAAATAATATGTTTTAGATAAGCTTTGTTCAGGCATGAGTTATAGAACTGTTAACTTTGAGTTTAGTGTTAATAAATCAATGATATGAGGTCAGACGATTAATTTTGTGAACTCATCCTAGAAAACATGCTACATACCTCATTGCTGAATATCACTAATTCCCCTTGGAAAACTATGCACCGACACCAGTGCCCAGTCCACCCTTCAAAGCAGTTTTGGAACTCTTTTACTGTTTTTTTTTATTTTTTTATTTTTTTATTTATTTTTGTATGTGGGTAGCTCCCTGGCTGGGAATCGAACCCAGAAGCCTTAAGCCACTACACCACCAGGGAGCTCCTTGGAACTCTTTTTCTGGAATGGTCATCAGAGCCATTATTGTCCCCAAAATCTGACAGTTAAGTTCACGAAATTGCCACTGTGTGCTTATGCTGGCATCACTGTACAAACAACTTGGTAAGTTGTCAAAACCTTGGCAAGATTCTGATGACAGCTCTGATGGTCATTCCAGAAAAAGAGTTCCACACTTGCTTTGAAGGGTGGACTAGGCACTGGTGTTGGTGCATAGCTTCCCAAGGGGAGTACTTCAAAGGTGACCGTAGTGATATTCAGCAGTGAGGCATGTAGCACTTTTTCTAGGGTGAGCTCACAAAATTAATTGTCCAATCTTGTATATATTAAATAAGGTGTCTTTAAACAGAAACACTCCTAAAGCAAAATTCATCAATTGATGAAAATGTAACCAGAGGCTTGTAGAAACACGATCCTGTATTTCCCCTAGGAACAGGGGTTTGTTAGGTAGCAATTTAGTATTTCATCAGTGCTCACAGCAACTTATTACAATAACAAGGATCAAGTGTATTTTTTAGAATTTACAATTAAATACTCTTTGCCATCACATGATAGAAATTAAGTCCTAAATATAAAAATCTGGTAAAATATGATGAATGGGAAATAGTTTGTCTTCCAAGCATTCTGTTGACATGCCCTCAATACTGGTTGGTATCTGTTGTGTACAGTATGGTCTTTCAGAGCACTTTTTCTGTTTTCTTCTTCCTTCATCTGAGATTATATCACTGTTAAATATGTTTATCCTGGTTCAAAGCTAAACTGTCTTATAGCTGCATGAAATATTTACTAAGATTATATGTGAGTATAAATAAATTAACATTAAATATCTCTTGTTTAAGCAAAATCTTGTGAAAGGAATTGTTGATAATTTTCAGCATTATTAATTCACAACTAGAGCTCATTCTTGCATTTACCAATTAAAATTCTGTGACTCGGTTGTAAAATTAAATAGATTGCTTCCAATCTTTTAAATAAGAGGTAAATTATAAACTTCATAGTTTGTTTTGTTAGAATGATAGAATATAAATATTAGATATTCCAAAAAAATTACCTTTGTTATATTGGATTAGCCAACAAGATAATTATATTGTATTTACTTCCAAGAGCTCTAATTTTGTGTTTAGTGTTTCTGTAGCAAATAAAATTTTGAGCCTCAAATGTTTTGTTCAAAGTAGGCTCTTTTACGAAGATTATCTGCAGACATGAATATAAGATTATTAAGCAAATCATTATAAATTTTGATGACTAAAATTTTTCTACTTGGTTACTTTTAGTATAGTTTGAGCGTCATTATTTTAAATGTCATATAAGATATTTAATTTTCTTTAAAGTGCTGATTAGACATTTTTATTTTTTCCATACCTTAACAGGTGGCACTTCAGAAGGTTTTTAATTTTTCTATTTCACATATATTTGAAACCAGAGTAGCAGGTCGTATGGTGGCAGATATGTGCAGAGCTGCGGTAAAGGTGAGTTTGGACTGATGGATTAATGGATCAATCAGCAACAGGTTTATGTGGTTAATTACATTAGATGTGATTGTTCTTTCACTCAGTGCTTACAGTCTGTAGTTGCCACTGAAAATAGTACTCGTGTATAGTTTGTGATTGTTAAATATTTGTGTCTTTCAAAAAAAAAAAAAACTTATTTATACTGATATGTTTTCAGTGCTGCCCAGAGGAATCTTTGAAGCTGTTTGTTCCCCACTGCTGCAGTGTTATCACTCAGCTTACAATGAGTAAGTCACAAGGTTACCATTCTGTCTTTATAATTTTAGATATATTTTTTCTTGGTTTCTAGAACTCTGTTGATGAAAACAGATTCTTTGAGCTTTGCAGTATTTTAATCTTAGTTTTGGAGGAAATTGTTCAAAATAAGGTATCACTATGTTGACAGGTAGCTTAGGAATTTTACTTTATTAATATTTTCAGGGAGTTCCTTGGTGGTGTAGTGACTAGGCTTCGGCACTGTCAACACTGCGGCCTGGGTTCGATTCTCAGCCAGGGAACTACCCACATACCCCCCCCCCCAAAAAAAAAATTCATATATATACAAGAACTGTTTACAGGTTGTCATCAAAAATGTTATTTTGTGATATGTACTGGGTTAAACAAATCTTTGTTGTTTTTATTTTCTTGAAAATTGAGTTTCTCCCTCCTCTAGAGGAGGTTCAGCTTCATGAAGAAGGAATGAAGTCTCCCTAAAAGAGACTTTTTTCACCAATTGGAGACATTAAATACAGTGTACTCTCTGTTAACTGAACTCAAACCAACTGGCAAAGTGCTGGTTGCTTGAATGTATCAGTTGGCTTGAGTTACAGTTTACAGAGTCTACTTAAATTTATCTGGCATCTACCAATCCCCATGGGTGCTGGTCAGCTCAGAGTCTACTGTATAAATATTTTTAAATGATGCATTTAGTTGAATACATAGGTTTTCTTTTTACCCTGATACTATTTTCCCATTTTTAGATGATGATGTATTAAATGAAGAAGAGCTAGACAAGGAGTTACTATGGAATCTTCAGCTTTTGTCTGAGGTATTGTAAATCCTTGGAATAAAGAAATACTACTATGAAAATGTTGGCTTGCTTTTATGCTTTATTGTTTTTTTTTAAAATTTCACGTTAAACCATGAAAAGTCTTAAGTTGTAGATATTTCTTGATATGTCTACAAAAAATCAGGTAATGTTATTCTCTTGTTATCAGAGGAATCTGATCATTGTTGATTACTTTATATTCAGTACTCTACTTGGCTTTTTATTGATTGATTCTAATATAAGCAGTTCATTAATTGAAAAGTTCATCAGATTTGGCAGTTCTGGCTTTTTTTCCCTCTACATTCTGAACTAGGCCAGCAATCAAATTTCAGTTTTTTCTATGGGTTTGTTCAGGAACCAAAAGACAGAGAATTCCAATTAAGTAAGTTTTGTCTCTTGAATGAGATAGACTCTTTAGAAAAGGATGTTATTATGACATGACACATGAAAGCCCATACTCAGAAAATGTTTTGATCTTATTAAATAAATAATTCTTAGAATATAATTAAAATCCAAAGATGATAAAAGTCATTTTAAGAAACTTACTATTTTAGGCTACTTTAGTGGCCTAAACATTGACTTTTGCATTAATCATTGATTCTTGATTTTTTAACCAGAATATCTTCAACTGTTCTTTGTTTTAGATTACTCGAGTGGATGGGAAGAAGTTGCTTCTTTATAGGGAGCAACTTGTAAAGATTCTCCAAAGAACTCTGCATTTAACCTGTAAGCAGGGTTACACTCTGTCTTGTAACCTTTTGCATCACCTTCTTCGTTCTACCACACTTATCTACCCTACAGAATACTGCAGTGTGCCAGGTGGCTTTGACAAGCCTCCTTCTGAATATTTTCCTATCAAGGCAAGCATTTTCAATAATTTAGGATTCAGGGATATATTGGATGATTTTTCGTAAGGGATTTGAAAGTGTGGGTTTTTTCCTTATTGTGTATAAAGGTGTCACTTGTTTTAAAAGTAGATTATAAAACTATTAATGGAATGTTTGTTTGTTTTGAAGATCTGATTGACTTTTTAAAGGGATTTATGAATGGAGCAGCATCCCATCTAGCAACTAGAAGGGTAGTTCCTGGAATATTTTAATCTGTGCAGCATAGTGCTGGAGCTGACTTGTTTTCTTTTCTGTTTTTGTGTGAAATGACTTGGTATGCCATACCTAACCTCTGTAGTTTCATATAATTTTATTGGGAACTGAGTAGCCTCACATAAATTTCCTGTTGCTCTTAGGGTAAACAAATATTTGAGTTGCTCTTCATGGGGACCTATTTTAAGAGTGATAATATAGGAGTAATGTGTATTCATGCCATTATTTTTTTGTGTGTTATTTTACCACCTTAAGTTTAGATTACTTGCACATACTCTATAAATGTCTTTCCAGTTTTTCAACCTGCTGAACCAATGCTGTTCTTTTCTAGGACTGGGGCAAACCGGGGGACTTATGGAACCTGGGAATTGAGTGGCACGTTCCTTCTTCTGATGAAGTGGCTTTTGCCTTCTATCTTTTGGACTCTTTTCTTCAACCTGAGCTCATCAAACTCCAGCACTGTGGGGATGGGGAACTCGAAATGTCTAGGTTAGTTTTCTTTTATAATCAGTTAGTATTATATGGTTGCAGACTAAACTTTTTTTTGTGCCTTTCCATCTTTCTTTTGCATATCTGACATAATGATTTCCAGTGTGTGTTTTGAATATTGCCACAAGTCATTAGAAACTCATTTAATAGTGTTGTATAACAAAAATTTTGTCATAATTTTTAAGTAGAAAAACATTTTTTGCTTCTAGTTTGTTTTGGTGCCTTCCACTTAGTAGTTTCACTTGCACATCTTTTGGGAAGAGTGTTTTAAGTATGCCCCCTTTGAACGGAAATGCCCTTTTTTTTAGATTCAGCTTAGATTTTATTAGATTGTTAACTTTTATTAATTCATTTTATTGACATTAATATTACTTAAATATCTCTGAGAGTACTTTTCTTTCTCTCTCTGGAGGCTTTAATCAGCAACAGTTAATTTCAGACCATTAGACTTTTGTAATATGAATCTTTAAAAAATTCCTAAAATAATAAGAAAATTACCGTCATATCAGGAAATTTTATTTATTTATTTTAACGTGGGTAGTTCCCTGGCTGGGAATCGAACCCAGGCCGCATCGTTGACAGCCCTGAAGCCTTAGCCACTACACCACCAGGGAACTCCCATATCAAGAAATTTTAATAGCAAATTCAGGAGAAGTGGTTTTGGAGGAAGAAGTATGATTGACTTATGTCGACTATATAATACATAGTTCAAAACTGCTTTTTGGAGTAAATGATTAGCTAGTCCAATTTTAAAAGATGGAATGTGCTGGAAGATCTTCTGTAATACCGTGTTTCCATTTTTGTTAGTGGTAGTGATCTTTAGGTAAGCAGCTGATTAAATTCAGAATTGCTTCACAAAGGGTAGTTGTTACTTGAGATTGGTTGGGGCCTGTTTAAATATAAGCAGGTCTAGTATTACCAATAAATACCTGTTTAATTACCTTGCATAATTAAGTGAGTAAAATAGGATGCTTGCTATTTCTTTGCATTAATGTTGTGTATCCCTACCTGATAAAGCTTTTGTGCTTCACCCTAGACTCTTGGTTTTGTGTAAATTAATTGGGATTTGGAGTTTTCTAAAACACGAAAACACCTTTTATCTTTTCTAGAGATGATGTTCTACAGAGTCTGACTATAGTGCACAACTGTTTAATTGGCTCAGGAAACCTCCTACCTCCACTGAAAGGAGAGCCGGTTACTAACTTGTAAGTAAAAATAACTACTTTACATATTTTACTGTTTTGCCATTTGGCATGTATTTTAAGTCTTAGTGACATAATGAGTCATTGGTTTTGTTATTAATGGTGGTGTTTCTGTGTCAATTTAATAACTTTCTGTCATGGTTAAGCCAAAAATACCTGAGGCACAATTTAGGTCTATAAACTTTAAGCTTTATTCAGATTGTCACATGGTACGAGAATTAACTTCCAATGCTAATGCGTTTTAAAATATGAACTTGGAGATATTTAAGTTCATATGTGACTTTACTGAATTAATTAAGATAAATAGTTAAAATAGAAAAAAATACTTTTTTGTCTGAAATGAATGTTAAGGATTTTGTAGCAAAAAATCTGGGATGTTTTTTAATAAAAGTTTGTTCAATGTTATTATGATTTTGAACTTTTTAGATCTACCGTTACTTTATAAACTTAAGTGCTTTTCAGGGTATTATTATTTTGAATGAATGTCTTGATTTAGTCCATTGTTAGTACTGTCATTTAAGTTGAAAAAAATTGAGTTAATCAGCAGTATATAACTTGAGCTCACTTATTAAGTAGATAGCTGCTAGTTTCAGTATATCATCTTAAATTATTTTTTTCTCAACATCAACATGTTTTTGCTGAGCAATTTAATGAAAATCATATAAAAATAAGTAACCCCTGCCCCCTCAGAAAACAAAGGGGTGAATTATTTGTTAATTTTGCAACAAAAGTCTTAACAAGCTTTAATAAATGTTTTAAAATGTGGCTTGTTTGTCTTTCCTATATTTTGTATAATCATTGTTATGAGTCATACCTTTTCTTAATTCGTACTTTTTCAATCTAAAAACTGTTTCTAGGCGTTGAACTTTATAGATTGCTCATTAGATTTAAGAGGGACAAGTAGGGTCATTTCAGGTAAGGAAATCTGTTTTAAGTTTGCCAAGGAATTCACTGAATTCTTTTAAGGAACTTTTGTTTTTCATCGAAGTTTTATAATTTGATATAAGAACAGTTTTACCAAAATTAATTTTTGTTAAGACAGATTGATTTTAACGATTTTAATGATCATATTTTAAAATGAGACCTGCAGAAAGGATATTGATTTTTTTCCTGATCATCTTTACAGTGTGTAATAAATACATTAAGAACTTTCTTCTATAACATGATGAAATGCGATTTCATATGTAATAAATTTATTACATTAGTAAATTTAGTTGTACTTGAATGTGTTGACAATAAGAAGTATGGTCACTTAATCCAATAATTATTCTAAGAGCGCAAGTATTATCCTCTGTGTATATGAATAGAAAGAAGATTTTTAGTATTGACTGATCATTAGGATGTACTGCTACAGGGTCAACTCAGGAGGCTGAGAGGTTTCCTTTGCATTTCATGTCAGCATGTAACCTCGTTTATGCCATGTGCACTATAATAATGAAGTGAAATGAAGCCTTATATCTTTTGGAGTAAATGTGCATCAGGATAAAAGTTTCATATAGTTGGTTATTATAAAACCAGTTAGGTTCATATATAACAAAATGCATTTTCAATAAGGAAAAGAATACCATGTTATAAAAATTTTATTAATGCCACAGGTTACAAAGAAGTAGTTAGCCTACATTTCTATACATTATAAGCTATAAAATTCATCCTGACTATCCTTTATAGACTTTTTCCTAGAAAAGTTGAAGAGTTAAGATAATTTCGACTGAAGTTTTGTTTTAGAATTTTCACTTTTTAGAGTGAAAATTTAATATAATTAAATATAAGCAATAACAATGATATTTAAAGTAAATACAAGAGCTGTCTGGAAAAAAAACAGCCATAAATGCCTTTATTTTTCATAGTACATAGCTGGATACTTTCCAGACAGCCCTTGCATATGATGTTTATATATACATATAAAATGTTTCCTTGTATTTATTAATACATATGAAATAAAATATAAAACAATGAAAACTTCTATCGTTTTAGTCACTGAATAATATACATTTTTAGGGTTCTTTAGTTAGATACATTGGGTAATGATTATACAAAGAATTAAAGATAAATGAGCAGCCCTGTTGCCTTTGAATTGCCAAAACAGGGAGTTTATAAAGTCCTCCATGGCTCTTTAAATAGTTCTTAACTGAATCCTTTCCTTTAAAACCAATTTGTATCTGGTATCATTTTCATCTGAAATTTTAGTTTATTTTGATATTGTGTGCCTTTTTATATTTATTTTCTTTCTATAACGTTTCAGCTTTTTGGGGGGAGACAGTAAATTAGTACTCACCAAAGGATCAAAATAAAGTTAGCATTTTAAGTTTCTAAAATACTTATTTTAATATAGGTCCGTAATTGTTAAAACTTTCTCAATGTAAATGGTTTTGAAGAAACTAAATAATTTCAACTGATGGAGCCATTTTCTGTGATATTAAATCACACTGCCTAGTGTGAGGAAAGAATATATGTAGCATAATTCTCAATTAAACGATCATCAGCAGGTCAATTTGAAACTAGTAGATTAAAAGAAAACTTTTTACTTTAGACATTGGTTACTCCAGAGAAAACAGTAAAATGTGCCAGGTGAGGGAGAAGAACAAACACATAATTGTGACAAATGCTTTAATGTAATGCCTGAGATGCCTGAGGAATTCACTTTTACTAATAAGTAATTTATTGTATTGTGGGACATTGAACAGTTTTTGGAAGCACATAGCAGCTCAAACATTTTTTAAAATTTAAGCTTATATTTTTATTTTTTCTTATATAAATCTCCATTAGGTAAAATATTCTAGGTGCTTTAATTTTTTTCTTGTTGTCATCAAATCATTAAGTTTACCTTGTGCATATATCAAGTATTTGTCTTCTGTAAAGTTGTAGTAATGAGAAACTGGAAACTTAGTTTAATTCTGGGTTTTCCTGTAAGAAAACCTAACTTAGTTCCTTATAGAGTATATAGGATGGTCTTGAAATCCCTTTATTTAGGAAATGGCTACTAAGTGTGAAATTCCATTTTCTTTGCTGTGTGATTAGAGAGAAAAAATAAAAAAGCTTACTAACTTTAAAATAAAAGATTCACCTAATGGCATCTACATTGTACTTTTTGTCCTGTAGCTATGTAAGGTGACTAAGTACCTTGTACATCCTATACATTTTACTGTTACAGAGGATCGGTAAAATAAGACCCTTTTGAGTAATTAAGGGTAAAGTTTTAAAATTTAGTACAGTATTAATTTTTAAGTTCTGTTAGATACCAAAGTTGCTGAATTAATTATAAAATGGAACCTCTCTGTTTTGCTCTTGGAACCTTCAGTTAATGATTTAATAGCAATATTTGTGGTATAGTTTATACTCATAGTTCTACCTTGATAGATGTGGAAGTTGTATTATGTCTTTCTAGGATCACACAGGAATATTGGACACTTGCCTTTAATCCTCCAATCGTCAATAATTTCTCCTTTTGCAGTCCACTCTATAATCTTCTAGGTCAAGCCAGCTGTCACAGAGTGCAAAAAACTAATAACATCTATAAAAACAGGGTTACTCAAGGTAGAGGGGTCATCATTTTACATCTTAAATATTTCTTCTTTGCTTTGTGCCCCCTTTCCTCTGATAGACCTGTTAAGTCATTCTTAGTTAAATCATTTTTAGGTTCTCAGCTTTTACTAACTTTTCACTCAAAAAAAAAAAAAAGAAAATTCATGCTTAAGGTCTAAGAATTGAGACCATTTCATTAATATGTGAAAGGATGTGTTGTTATACGATGAGGGGCAGGGCTAGCTAACCTCTTTTGGCACCTCCAGGGAACTACCCAGCTCTGCTGGGGGAGCTGCACACAGAAATGGAAACAGTTACTACTCCACGGTGAGTAATCCTGTTTTCTCCTTATTTCACCTTCTGATGTTTTCATTGATTTTTAAAAGCTTGTGTGTCAGACATGGAAATAGTTCTTATACTCAGCATTAATTTTAAACCTAGGACTATGTAAGGTTTCTCTTACTGAGCAACCTTTTTGTTCACTTAGTGGCATAAGAGACAGCTTTTACATTTGTGTTTATCACTGTTATTGATGCCTGTGATTGAATTGAATGACAGTACAGAAATGGGCCAGTTGTTTCCAGTGAATCACTTGTAATCTTGATTGGAAAAACTGTTATTGGCTTGGTTTTATACCCTTTATGTTTGTTTTCATTTGGGAGGGGAGGGATTATTGGAAAAGGTAGATTGTTCTTTCACTTATAGACGGGAAGAATTATTATTGTTTGCTGTTATTTCATGACAGTTAACCTAGCTTTCATTTGCATATTTGATTTGTATTGTGTATTTTGTTTTTATGTTATTAGTCATTTCTTCCTTTTTTACCATCCCTTCCCACTAGTGATTTCAGTTCTACCCTAATCAGATAAAAAGAAGATTGCCATCTAGTGGTACAGATAACATAGTTGTGGAAAACTATGTTTTGTTTTGTTTTTTGTAGCACACATATTGAACACATTTTATTATAAATAGGTGGCTTGGTAATATTTAGTTGCTGTGGAGCTAGTTTAACTTTATTATTGTGTAGATAATATTATTTATGATATGATTACTTGCCAGAATTTTACTTTAGTTCCTCGGTCAGTTTATATTAGTTATTTGTAAAATGAACCAGTGAATGAGTAGAATGTGTTTCACTTGGGGTGGGAGAGTGATGGTATTTGACTTAAATTATTTATATTGCTACTATAACTTTTAATCAGAATGCAGATCCATAAATATTGGCAGCACTTTAAGTCTACTCAGCTAAGAGTATGTGCATAATTAAATGTTACAAGAGCAATTTTAAGTATTAGAGAGTACTGCACACATAGACTTATAATGTGGCCACAAAGAGAGATAATCATCAAGTCTTACTTAGGTAATGAGTAGAGATTTCTTTTAGAAAATTATTCTTCCAAAGATCAGAAGAAATAATTTAGTATAAATATGTATTTACACTTGCTGAGAAACATTTAGTGTAACAGATGTCAATCCAATTGGAGTTTAATTGATTTGTTAGATAAGAGATTAATTAAAGCTGAATCTTAGATAAGTAAGCATAAAAGGACCTTGTGATGGATAAGAACGAATAAAGTAAAGCTGAAATATATGTCTAACCAGATGCCCTCCATACACTTGAATTACGGGACATGTGTGTGTGTGGGGGTTTTTTTTTGTTTTTTGGTTTTTTTTTTTACTCAGGTTTTAAAAATAAAAGCCTTACTTATTTTTATTTAAGTGTAGTTTAAAATAATTGTAATAATAAATGAAACTTGTTTTTAAATGTTATTGCAGTATAATTGGTGTTACTATGGTCAGAGATGCATCCATGAAAAACACTGCAAACTCCCAACTGATAGTCATTTTTGTTTGATGAGGCTGTTTTGTTGTTGTTTTGTTTTTTTGATATAGTAAAAATTATTCAGAATAGTTTGTTGTAGGTTGCTTTTTTTATGTTGCTTTGTAAGAATAATTTTGTGACAATAATTAAAAGCCATGCTTAGTTCAACATTATTTGGTACTAGGTATGGACTGGATAAGACAATGAATTGTGTTCCTGCTTTAGAAAACTGCTTATATTTATAGTAGCAATTAAAAAACATGTCCTCTTATGTGACAGCTCATGACAAGCACTTCCTCATACTCTACCAGGGTAGTGGGGGTTGGGGGAGGGCAACGGTCTTACGTTGCATGTTTGTTACTGTTGAAACACAGCCTTTTTCTCTTTGGTGGTGAAATCTGCTTTCAGTAGACATGTTGGACTCCGTTTGAGCTTCATTGTAAAGGAATCTGATTTTATTTTTACTGATTAGATTCTGGACACACACATATTTTTCAGTCATATAAAGTTTTACCAAATGCCTAAGGTTGCAAGCTGTTGTCAGAGGTTGAAGCTTATAGAAAGAAAACTGGGTTTTAAGAATTTGAACTTGAGGGGATTCCCTGGTGGTGTAGTGGCTGGGCTTCAGTGCTCCCAACTGCTGCTGCCTGAGCTCAGTCCCCACTCAGGGAACCAACCAAAAACAGAGAGAGGGAGAGAGAATTTGAATTTGAAAGTCCCTGAAAAGCAAATTAGCATTTTATATTATAAACTATTACCATTCTTTGTTTGTACTCTGTAGGCTTGGTTTTGAAACTTCACATGCTGTTGTTGCCATCCTAGGCACTAGATTATAGGAAGGAACATAGTTAAATAATTGGCATTTAAATCTTAATGTTATTATCATTTAGATAATTACCAGAATTTGTAAATATCAAATGTTAAAGAAAGAACTTACTTAACTTAAAAAATACAATATAGATGGGGGTATCTTCATTTTAAAACAGAGTTTTCTTCATTACAAGACTGTAATTCATGAGTGATGAGTAATAACTATTGAAGTTCTGCTTATTACTAATTAGCCTTGTATTAGATATGCTTACCCATGTTTCTTTGGCATTTGTGCCTTTCTTTCTCCTCTTAGAAAGTATTATCTCTTTGTAGAAAGTTACTGAATTGAATCTCATATTTTGACATAAAATGTTGAAAATTAAAGTATGTTTTCCATTGAAGAAAATTTAGATTTCTGATTTAAAGGTTCGTATTCCCTAGTAAAATCTGTTCTTACCTACCTAAGAAGTGACTTTTAACCATTTAATGAGCTTAACTAGCTTTATTTGTTTTGGTAATGTAATTCTTTGTGACAGATTTTTAATTAGGAAATGCAGTGTTTCTAATTCTGAACATCTTCAAAAGTAGTGACATTTTACTGCAGATGGTAGGACTGATTAGTTTGGCTGGTTTAGAGGAAGGGTAATGATTATCTAGAGAAGCTTGTCTGCTATATATTTTATAATAAAATTTGACTGTGTTTCAGGTGACTAGTTTTAACCTTTGTTATGCCATTACAAAGCTGACTTTTCTTTGTACAAATGTATAAATGTTTATCATGAGACTTAAGCTTTTGCACTTGAATATCGAGTATCAATCAGTATTATGCTCATTTGGGCACTGAATCTCCTCCCCACCCCTGGAAATTCATTAACATTTTTTTTAAGATGAATAATGTTGTTCTTACTGATAAAACAGATAGCATTAATCTTCAAATGGATAGAGTAAAGAATTGAAGTATGGAAGATGGGAAATCTGTGTTTGTTATAAGAGCATCATCTTTGTTTTGATTTAAACATTCTAGCAATGACACTTTTTCCCTTTAATTCTTCTTATTGGTATTATTAATAAATATAAGCACTCTTGTTTTTATACAGGGTACCAACTATGGTGTCCTTGGACGAGACAAAGTTGTATACTGGACTTGAATATGGTATGTGAATCCTAACCTGAGTAAACCTGTGTTGTGTGGACTGTTTTTGTCAATTACTCTAAATGGTTTAATGGAATAATTTTACAGTTATAATTTTTCTAGTCTTTTTTATATATAAAATGAATATTAATTATACAATAGTTATATTTGCTTTTTCTAGAGAAGCTGGAAAATTATATAAAGAATAGACAGTAAAAGATTTGGTCAGGACTAAATATTTGTGTGTTTTCTATATACAGAGACACTTTCACATATAATAATTTTCATTTATATTTAGAATTGTATTAGAACTGTATATTATAGTTGATATGAATGGAAATATTATAACCCTTAAATATTCTGTTTGTTTTTTTGCTATCATAGTGAAATTTTATATAAATATTTATGTAAAACAATCTAATGTTCAGAATCTAATATTACTAGAAATTTGGCATACTTCCTAAACACTGGAGTTAGTTGCATACATTAATTGCTAGAGTATAATTTTAGTTTGCTAGATTTGGGTCACCCATAACTAATTAGAGAATCCTGTGTTTTTGTGGTCTCTAATTAATGAATATAGAAAGCCTTTGAAATACTGGTAAAGGTGGCTTTTTTCTCCCTCCTTCTTGCCTGCCCAATAAAGTTTTATAAGTAGGTCATTGTAAATGTGAAGGTTATAAAAATTATTCTGGATCATGCCTAGTCCCTAATCCAACTTTAATAAAGGCCAACCCATTTGTTTTTCCTGGATATATTATCTCTTCTGGACAAACTGTTGTTAGGAATTTTAGCAGTCTGGGAAGCATTTCACTATGTCTAAAATGCCTTCTCTCATTTTTCTAAAATAGATCTATCCAGAGAGAATCACCGAGAAGCAATTGCTAGGGTCATAAGGAAACTTCTTAGTAAGTACATATATGCATTCAACTTACTTTTATTAATGGATATCTAGGAATTATTTTTCCTATAGCATATGTGCTTTTATTAAACATTTTTTATTCCGCATGGTGAGAATATCATGCAGTGTTTTTTTCCTTAATTAATCGATTTTGAAGTAGTAATTAGGAGTCCTATAGTAATTAAAAATATTTTAACCAAAATCCTTTTTCTTCTGTTATAGACCACATACTTAATAATTCAGAAGATGATACCAAGTCCTTGTTTCTTATCATAAAGGTACATTTGTCATTTAAAAGTTGCATGATTTCCGTATGACTGTTTTTGATGTGATGTAAATATAAAATTTGAAATTCTTTGGCACAGATTATTGGAGACCTTTTGCAATTCCAAGGATCTCACAAGCATGAATTTGACTCCCGTTGGAAAAGCTTTAACCTAGTAAAGAAATCAATGGAAAATAGGGTCAGTATCTTTACCTAAAACTATGAATTAATTTTTTAAAGGTGTATAATATTGATATAACCACCTGATTTAGTGCTTGTTCACCGTACGGAGGAAGTTTCCCTATAAGTAAAAGTAGTAGATTTTCAAATACTATATCTGGGTATAATCAAAGGGTCCTAGAAAATAATGTGTTTTTCTACACAAATTCTTCTGTCAGTTTCCATGATAACCTCTGAAGTCTCAATGGGAATTTGGAGTATTTGGAGTGCAAAGACTTGGCAACAGCATTCAGGCTGCCTTGTAAGAACCTCAAGGAGTAAGATAGGGAAGAATTGTCTACAGGCATCAATTTAAAGGATTGCACTTTAGGTAGATCTGAGAACAATACATCATATGTTATATTTGTGTTCCAGGAGAGGCAGTACAAGCTTCTCTGACTGAAGTCAGCTATCTAATATTAATAGAAGTGTTTCTTTATAGGAGACTTCTGTTGAAATTGAATCTAAAAGGGTTGTGTGAGTTCATTGTTTAGGCAGGAGGTGCTACGTATCTTCGATGGGCATTGACATTTAACAGGGAAGGGAGATGTACAAATATGGCATGCTTTAGGAAACAGTGACTATAGGTAAGAATGGCAGGTGGTATACTAGGTCATTTATAGTTTTGTCCCAAGAAAGTGCTTCAGTTTTATATTCAATAGGGCAGTCATTAAAGGTTCTTAAATAGATCTCATGTGAATATTGGAAAGATCAATATTTAATTCAATGAGTTTTGAAGAGCTCTGCAACCACTATGAAAAATAAGCAGCAGGAGATTCAGTCTGGCAGTAGGGAAGGTAGTTCAACTATCATAATAGCCCAGATGGAAAAACAGCCTCAATCAAGTCACTGGCATTGGGATGGAGAGAAGCTTTATTAAAAAAGAAGGAATTATGATGGCTTGTCTAATGAGATAAAGGTGTGAAAGAGAAATAATCTTTGAGTTCCAGATAATCTGCCTTTAGTGACTGGGTGGAAGATTAGGGGATGAAGGAGAACTTAAAAGATAATTTTTAGAAGAATGGAAGATACTGTATTCTGTAGTAAGCATATATAATTACCCAGAAAGTCTACTTACAAATGCAACAGAGTCAAGCAATTTTTCTTTGTAGGCTATGTTTATACTTTTAGTATTCAACTGAATAAGGACCAACTCCATTACTCCCCTATGCATTGGTCCATTGATAAACTATCAGAGAAAAACAGGGTGTTGGACTAGCCATTTAAAGAGGTATTTCTTTTATTAGCCATAAAATTAATTGAAACAATATATTTTAATGTAAACCTGATAGTTTCAGAATAATGTAATACCTGTACTACCCACCAGGATGCCATGGACCTTATTTAAGCTAATTTTTCATTAAGATATTCAGGAGACTCCATTATTGAGGTCATTGGGAGAAACTGTTGAAGTACTGTATTTTCCGCATTATAAGGCGCACCTAAGAGCCTTAAATTTTCTCAAAAATGGGCCATACGCCTGATAATCCGGTGCGCCTTATGCATGGGTTAAGTACAGAAATAAACCCCGTAATTGAGACTGCGCCTTATGGTGCAGAAAATACGGTATTTGCTACTTTGTCTTTCAGCTCCATGGGAAAAAACAACATATCAGAGCACTGTTGATTGACAGAGTAATGTTGCAGCATGAGGTAAGCATCTTTTTGAAATAACAATGACTTTTAATTTTTTTTTTTGAGTTCTCTTTCCATCACCTTATATTTAGCTTTCCTTCCCTCCTCTGACTTTTACATTTTTTAAAAAAGATTTTTATTAAAATATAGCTTACTACAATATTATATTAGTTTCAGGTGTACAGCATAGTGGTTAAGACATTTATGTAAGTTAAAGAGTGATTCCCCAACTAGTCTGGTACCCACCTGACACTATACATAGTTACTACAGCATTACTGTGTTCCCTGTGCGATACTTTTACATCCCCGTGACTATTTCGTAACTACCAATGTGTACTTCTTAATCCCTTCGCTTTTTTCACCCAGCCCCAGCCCTCTTCCCATCTGGCTACCATCGGTTTGTTCCCTGTGTCTATGAGTCTGTTTCTATTTTGTTTGTTCATTTATTTTGTTCTTTAGATTCCACATGAAAGTGAAGTAATAGGGTATTTGTCTTTCTTGGACTTATTTCACCTACCATACTAACCTTCCAAGTCGATGCATGTTTTCGCATCACGATGACTTTTTAAAAATGACAGTTTTCCAGATGAATATTTAATTATTTGTGTTCTATCATAATTAAGTGAACTTTTAGTACAAACTTTGAGATTGATTTGATTTACATTGTTTTCATAGCTACGGACACTAACTGTTGAGGGTTGTGAATACAAAAACATACATCAAGATATGATCAGAGATCTTCTTCGTTTATCTACAAGTTCATACAGTCAGGTAAGGCTATTGTAAATGCTGCCCTCCCCAACTCTGATTTTGTTACATGCACACTAAATATCCCCATTTTAACTAGGAAGTTTGGCATAGAAAATACCTTTCAAATTGCAAATATATTCAAGCCGATTTTGCTATTCTTTTTAAGATGCTCATTTTGCTGTTTGTAATAGCTTCTCAAATTTTTTAAAATTAAAGTTGATAGATAGTGCTATTGTAATGTTGCTGTCACTTAGTTAAATCACATTATGAATCAGGCCATATAATTCCTCCTAGTTGTTATGCTTGGGTTTCAGGGAGCTGCTACTTGTGAGGTCCATTCTTTAAGGTAGCATAGGATGAAGAGATTATCTCCAAGGACAGAGAACTGGAAAAAGTAAAGAGATTCATGTACAGTCACTTATTCTGTATTTATAAAATAATATAAATTAGGAAACATCTCTAACCCAGAGATTTCACCTAAAGTATTCTTTAAAAGAATTTGAAGTATGTTTATTGTGTTGCTTTTACTCTAGTCAGTTATTATTCATTAATGTTTAACTAGCTCTTGGGTTGTAAATTTATATTGAATCTTATGTCTGTATTCAAAATATGTAGGATATAACTTAAAGTTTGTATTGGAAAGCTTTAAGTTGTTCTTTGCTTTGGAAAGTCTGATTTTTCTTGTGTAGACACGAGAAAAATCAGACTTTCCTCATCAGAAGTAACTCAATAAAAAATTTAATAGTCTGCTGATTATGATATTGATTAAAAACGTATTGATTCCATTCAGTGTCTCCTTTATCAAAAATATTTGAATTAATGTAACCTAAACTATGGATATGGTGGGTGGTAATATGTTTCTTTTGATAAAAAGATAATCATTTATTTGATTTTGTTAATGCATGTGCTTTGATTTATTTTTCTGTTATTACAACATTTAAATTATCCATTTGATTTTGATAATTCATTGGCGAACTTTGGTAGTTTGTCTACCATTTAATAAAAGTCTTCTGTGAATAATATTTCCTCCAGGTCAGAAATAAGGCTCAGCAAACATTTTTTGCTGCCTTGGGAGCATATAACTTTTGTTGCAGAGATATCATTCCCTTGGTTTTGGAGTTCTTAAGGCCTGATAGACAAGATGTCACACAACAGCAATTCAAGGTATAGAGTTTTTTGTTTCGTTGTACTATAACTTCTAAACATGCACAAAAGCTGGCAGAATTCTACAGTAAATAGGTCACCATTCAGGTTCTATATTTAACATTTTGCTATATTTACTTTATCACATCTTTCCATCTCTTCATCCATCTTATTTTTTTTAGATATTTCCAAGTAAGTTGAAGACAACAGTACATTTCAGTTGTAGTCTTTTTCCTCCTAATTATTTACTTATTTATCTATGTTTATGACCAGTGTCGTAGTGAAGAAAATGTAGGATGCAGTTTGAGTTGGGCACCAGTGAGCGAGTACCCTTATTGGCCTATGGGAGAAGAGTTTGAAAGACCAAAAACTGTTGAGAGTAGTGTGACCAGCATGAAGGAGACAGAAAGGGCCTGAGACAGGAAGAAACATAATAGGTTTGAACAAATGAATGAAAGTTTAGGTTATTAGAGCAGAGAAGGAAGTAAATGACACAACATAAAGAAAGTAACTAGATCTCACAGGAATATAATATAGGGTATAGGTGAAATGTAATGATTGCTATACCATCAGATAGGAATAGGTTGAGTGAAAGTGATTTGGGAGGGAAAATTGATAAGACTTAGTTAAATACAGGGGGACTGAATAAAGGAAGTATCAAAATTATTAAGGTTCTGTATTGTACAATTGGTTGTTGGGTATATCCGAGAGAGAGACAGAGAGAACAGGAAGAATAGATTATAAATTTGTTTGGACAAGTTTAATTTGAAGTGGTTCTTATAAACTGAGAGGCAATGTCAAGTAGGCAGTTGGACATCTGAGTTTGGACTTTGAAGATACCATTTAAGTGTGTATTGGTGATAATTGAAATCTTTAGGCATGGGTAATGGGGAGCCTAGGAGGAGAATGAGAAGAATACCAGGAGGCATGTAGTGAGAAAACTTCATCTGAAGCCCAAAAAGAAGAGCTAACTAGAAACAAAAGGTCAGAACGACCTCAAGAAATGAAGAGGAATTACAGAAGACAGGAGCGATTTTTTTCAGAAGGAAGACTCAATCAGCAGTGTCAGTTACTTTCTGGAGAGAAATAGGATGAGATCTACACATGTTCCTTGAACTTAGCTTGTAAAGATAAGTCAGCAGTCCTATAGTTTGGGCTCAGTTGCTTGCTTTTGTAAGTAAAGTTTTATTGGCACACAGCTGTGACAGAGATTGCATGGCCAGCTATTTACTGTGTCACTCTGCAGAAAAGGTTTTTTGACTCCCAATGGAGATGCATAATTCTAGTGTTATAGGTGGTTTAACTCATTTGGTGATATGTTGTTGACCTTGAGAGCGTTTTAAATGGACAGAATCAGATAGGTCAAGTAATACCAAAATTGAAAAATGTCTGTAAGGTCAGTAAAATTGAGCTTAACAAACCCGTGAAGTGGAGGAGAGTGTCTCCTGGTGGGTAAGAAGCCAGATTGGAATTTAGTTAGGGTGAATGTTCAGGAAGTGATTGGTCTTTTCATTAAAAAGGGATACGTACTATCATCAGAATCATTCTTATTAATAGAACTTTTCTGAGTAGAAAGCACACAGTATAACTAAGTAATCTAATTCTTACATACTTAGGAAACTATTCTACAAACAGATGTTAACTAAAATAACATGATGTTTTAGAAATTATTCCAAATATTATGACCTAAAATGCTAAGAGTGGCACAGTTCATGGCCTTTATGAAATAAGTGAAGAAAATTGAACTGGAAACTCTCTTCTTAAAAACAACATTCATAATATTTCTGTATTATTTTATTAGTAGCCATTCTGTGAACCAACCATCTATTAAATGACTTAGAGAAAATATTACTGGATGTCATATTCAAGTTTCTAAAAGTTAAATATATGAACCTATTTTATTAACAAGTATCAAGCATTTAAATAATCATTTAATAAATTTAAAAACATCATGTAGTTTAGTTGACTACAACTAAACAATGATTCTTTATTTCCCATATTAATCATTTTTCATGCAGGGTGCCTTGTATTGTCTCCTTGGAAATCACAGTGGTGTATGCTTGGCAAACCTTCATGATTGGGACTGTATTGTACAGACTTGGCCAGCAATTGTTTCTTCTGGTCTTAGCAAAGCAATGTCCCTGGAAAAACCATCAATAGTGAGACTGTTTGATGATCTTGCAGAAAAGATTCATCGTCAGTATGAAACAATTGGCTTGGACTTCACAGTAAGCAGTCATTTGTAATTGTAATTCAGATTTTTGTGGAAATACTGATTGTTAAAATGCTTTTTTTTTTTTTTTTTTTTTTTTTTTAGTAATAAGATCCTTGGTATTTGATTTAAAATTTGTTTTTGTTTTCTGTGTCCTTGGTGATAATTATTGCAGATAGCAGGTGAGTAGGAGATTAAAGCATGGCCAAGAGACAGCTCAGTTATTTTCTTTTAAGAGGCCACAAAGGGTTATTACACTGTTGAATTTACCATTATTGTCTATATGTCCATGACCTCATTTTTTAAAAAAAAAATTGATTATATCTTCAGAGTCACTCATACTAGCCAAAGTCACGAAAGAGTGACCACAGGGTTCATAATTTTTTTGTTTGTTTTTTAATGTGGGTAGTTTCCTGGTCGGGAATCAAACGCAGCCTGCAACGTTGACAGCGCTGAAGCCTAGCCACTACTATGAACTCCCAGGTTCATAATTTATAGTGAAGAATGTTAAAATGGACTGACTTAACAAGTGAAAGAGTAGAGAAGAGGGGTTCCCTGGTGGTGTAGTGGCTAGGCTTTTGGTGATTTCAACGCCACGGCCTGTGTTCGATTCCCAGCCAGGGAACTACCCAAAAAGAAAAAAAGAGTAGAGAATATATCAGTTTCATTGTTGCTGAAATGGAGAGATATAACAGCAGATCATCTACGAATGTTCAAATGCTTATTTATACACCCATCAGAATTAAGGATGGCTAAAAAGTACGAGAGCAGTTGAATGCCCCTTTTCTCTAAAGTGATTATGTTTGACATCCAGCCTTTGGTTTAAAAACCACTGCTCTAAATATATTCCTTTTCTATGAAACACAGTTTTGCTATTTGTAACTGCCATTAGATTAAGCTGTCTTTAAAAAAATTTTTTTAATTGAAACAGAATTCACATTCCAAAGAATTCATCCTTTTAACAGAACACTCATGTGCTTATGGGTTGTGCACCTATCACTACTGTAATTCTAGAGCATTTTCATAACTCAAGAAGAAACTCTGTACCCAGCAACAGTTATTTCCCAATTCTCTTATCTACTGGAAACCACTAATCTGCTTTCTTTTCTCTGTGAATTTGCCTATTATGGACATTTCGTATAAATGGAATTGTATAATATATAGCCTTTTTTATCTGACTTCTTTCACTTAGCATAATGTCAAAATTCATCCATGGCATATTATGTGTCAGTGCTTCATTTTTCCCCCTGGCTTTTCTTTTTAATAAGATTCCAAAGTCATGTGTTGAAATAGCAGAAGTACTTCAGCAATCAAAAAACCCTTCTATCAACCAGGTAATGCTTACCTCAGAAGAAATAAAAGAAGGACTTAAACGCCAACAGGAAAAGAATGCTGATGCCCTAAGGTAATTTAATTATAAATGCCTGCTTGTCAAAACAAATTACATTATAGATAATAGGTTTTAAATATCTCTAAAATATAGATGAACCATAATTACATAGTGAAATTTATACATTGACTCATAAAAAATACAAAAATGTTAGGAAATAATTATGGTGAAGATTCCCTGGTTGTCACTCTTAGTTATGGAGGTAGAAAACACCATATTGAAATGGTTATCTTAATATTATATCTATTTTTTTCAATGTGAATTCTCTTTGGTTTTTAAGTACACAGGTCAGTCATTAAATCCTAAATCAAGTTCAACACAGTTACCTCTTCATAGCTCTTCTAATAATTACTTTTTGATCAAAGTTATACAAATTTGATAATAGGATATCATCACCTGAGAAATAAAAGAGAGTGAATCTGGCCAGAATTTTATTTTATATTACATTATCTGATGTTCATCTTAGGATTGTATTAAAATAATACCTCACCTGAAATTTTTTTGTTTTAAGGAACTATGAAAATTTGGTAAACACTTTGCTAGATGGTGTGGAGCAGAGAAATCTGTAAGTGCAAGAATTTCTTTTTAATTTTCAAAGCTTTTATCTTAAATATAGGAGATTTCTGCTCTGGAAGCCATGAATGACTACCAATAATAATCATAGTCTGATTCATGAATTTACAGTACTAAGAAGGGAAGTTTGGAGCTAATGATACTAGTGGAGTTCTTCAATATACCTATTTTATTTCTTGGAAAACTTTAAAATGTCTCAATAGTTTTATTTCCCCAGTGGTTTTATGAGCAATGTGTTTTGTGATTTTTTTTCCCCCTTCCCCTTTTCAGGCCCTGGAAATTTGAACATATAGGCATTGGGCTTCTGTCTCTACTCTTGAGAGATGACCGAGTGTTACCTCTTCGTGCCATACGTTTTTTTGTTGAGAATCTCAACCATGATGCAATTGTAGTTCGAAAGGTAGTACTTTATTTTAGTTACAATCTTGGGTTTGAGAATTTTCACCTCACCCGAAGCTTTAAATTCTTCACCAACAAGACACAATAAATATTTTGAAGTACATTGATTTGAAGTCTACCTCTGTTGATTGAGAGGTGATAGTAAGTCATCTAACGAAGTATTAGAGGGTTGGGTACAAGACGGGGCTGACCTAGCCTGGTGCACTGGATGGCAGAGGCTAGCATGGATGAAGATTAAACAGTAAGAACTGTGAGTGACACCTTGCAAGTCATATTTAGCATCCACTTGTATCCTACCACCAGATATCAATGGGCGAGGTATTTCTCTGCTTTTAAAAGAATTAGAATCCAGCTTCTGCTTTGATCAAGGCAGGCAACCATTTAAAAGATTTAAAAATTTTGATAAATGTACCTTACCTGTTCCTTTCTAGATGGCGATCTCAGCTGTTGCTGGTATTCTTAAGCAGCTAAAAAGAACTCACAAAAAACTGACCATCAACCCCTATGAAATCAGTAAGTACTACCAAACGTAATTAATAGTGCTTCTCGGCAAACTCAGGAAGTTTCTTTGAAATGTGTAAGTTACAGTTCTTGATCTCAAGTATTTTTCTATAGAAACTATAGAAGTATAAAGATTTTAATACAAAGTATGAAATAATAGTGTAAATAGTTAGCTTAGTAAAAACTAGTAATGGAAAATATAAGAATATATTGATTATGTCTTCATAATACATGTATTTTTTGCACAGTTTGGGCAAACATATCATCTACTTCTTTATCTCACCAACTAAGCAATTATACTAGTTATTTATCAGATTGTATTTCAAAGACTTAAAATACCATATCCATTAATACCTCAGCATGTTACCATATTTTGCCAGGTATAAATGTGCTCCCGTGTATAATGCACATCAATGTTTTTGGCCCAAACTTTAAGGGGGAAAAATATTTTGTTTTAATTTTTTAATTCAAATTCTATATAACACTTAACTCATAAGCATAAATAAAAGAATTAAAAATATTTATATAGATATGGAATCACTAATACCATGCACACCCTATTTTTCCCTCACAAATTTGGGCCAAAAAGTGTGCATTATACACAGCAAATACAGTAAGTAGTTTCTCTCTGGATGGTAGGATCAGGGGCAAGATTAATTTTCTCCTTTATACCTTGCTCTATTATCAAATTTTTTTGAATAGTAATAATATAATCAGAAAAAATAATCATTTGATTTTAGAAGAAAAAATGTCTTTTTTATTTCTTTTGCTACCAAATGTTTTTATCACCGATAACTCATGTGAAATTGTCAGCTATCTTCAGTTCTTCCCCACCCCCACTTTTGGCAGAGGGAGTATAGTTATGTAACACCATCTTTATTTTAGACCATATAAAATGGTATTAATTAAATGTGGGAAAGACTTTCATTATATTCCCTACTATTAATCTAATTATATCCTCACTTGACACACATGTTTGTAAGTCTCATATTAAATGAATATTTAATGGATTCAAAAAAGAAGTGTCTGCCTGTGTGTGTAAAGAGAATGTCAAAGTACATATGGTAAAATGTTAAATTTTGGGACATCTGGGAGAAGAATACAGTAGACTATCAGTGAATTGGCAACCATGGGGATTGGTAGATGCTGGATGAATGGAAGTAGACCTCCCTTTAACCAGAACTCAAGCAACTGGTTGCTTGAGAGTGCTGTTGCTTGAGTTCTGGTTAATAGAGATTCTTCTGTATATGGAAATTCTTTGAATTCTGGAAGTCTGAAATTAATTCAAACCTAAGAAATTTTAACAAATTAATCCTTTTAATTTTGGTGAAAATAATTAAGTATGGATCATAGTTGATTTTTTTTCTACCCCCAAATAACTATCCCAACACCATTTACTGGATAATCCCATTTTTTCCCTTCTGGTTTGAGATGCCTTATATCTATACAGTCTTGCCTTAAGGGAATTTTAACAGTCTTGTTATGAAGACGAAAGTCACACTAATCCTATTGACTGAAAGTTAAGAATAATTATGGCATGGATATTTTTAAGTTCATCAAACATAATTGTCTTTTCATTAGGTGGGCACCCTAAATCCACTCAAATTCTTGCTGGTGATAGGCTTGATAATCATTGGTTGCATTATGATAGCAAAAGTATACCAAGGACTAAAAAGGAATGGGAGTCAAGTTGCTTTGTGGAAAAAACTCACTGGGGATACTACACCTGGCCACAGTAAGTTGCAACTTGCCAAGCATCTTCTTATTAAACAAGTTATCTTTGATATAATTTGTTTTATCATCTTTGGATTTCTGGAGAGGTTCTGGAGCACTTGCAGCAGTTAGAGGAGCTCTGATACCAAAGATACCCAATCTCCCTACTGTTTTTCCTTTTCCCTCTTCCTCTTTTTTGTTCCTACCAGCACTGTGCCTTGATTCTGCCTCTTCCTTTGTTTTTCCACTGAAGCACTTAGACTTCCTTAGTCCCACCATTATAACTCTAAGCTATTTGTTGATAACTGTTCTAAATGATATTCCTGCCTGTTAATTCTAAACATGCCTCAACTAGTCCAGAGAAATACTTAACTTGTCTCTTATTGCTGACTGCACTAATTTTTGTCATCAGGGCACAGAGTTCGGATAGATTTTTAAGGCTTGCACTGTTAGTGATGTACTTCTAGCCCCAAACTAGCATCTAATTTGAGTTCATTAAAAGTGCCTTCAGTGCTTTCTACCCATGAAGCCCTAATATTTTTCTCTATGTATATTACAAATTTAAACTCTTACTGTGTAGGAATATGGTTGTTTATGCTGGTGTGGAAGAACAGCCTAAGCTTGGCAGAAGCAGGGAGGATTTGACAGAGGTAAGCATTCCATTGTCACATGTATAAATACTTACCCAAGTACACATGGACCTTACTTGTAACCACTGGTTTATTTCAAACTCAGTTCATGTTTTGGGAGTGTTTTTTTTCTTCCCCAATTCATCTATTTCCATATAGCACAGGTTTAAATATCGTAAATGTGTAGTCTCTTATACTATCCCTTATCTCCCCGCCCCCCCCCCCCCCCCCCATTCTGTTAGGGCCACTTGGCAGGATTGTTTTTTGTATCTAAGGTTACTCTCAAGTTACTACCCCACTTAGCACTCACTTGGGTACTGCTTTATGTAGTTACCTGCTTGTTTACCATTTCTGTCTGCTAGCAGGGTTCTTGAAGGCAAAGATTATTGGCTTTTAGTTGTTTATTGCAGATAAATGATGGTTACTCAGTACATAGATGTTTGTAGATTTACGTTGAAATGCCTTAGTCTTCATAAAACATTTATCATTTTCAAAGTTGAGTTTTAAGTTTATGTCTTCAATTAAGTTAATGGTGTTATAATACTTATTTTCCAATTCTCAACAGAGTTTACTTTTAATGTTTGATGTTTTATAAATACAGAAATAATTTGCTAGGATTTGGTATACAGTTTTGGGACTTTTCCTAAATTGCACACAAGATGGCACAGTAGCATTAAGGCTTCATTTCCCAAGCAGAAGATTTGTTAGTTTTAATTCAGTTTGAGAAATGGAATCCAGACCTGAAGATCTGAAGGAAAACTTTTAGTTACTCGTAGGGTTTTGCATTTATAGGAGGCAGTGCTATACTAGTTCTAGAAAACATTTATGAGAACTAAAAAATTTTTAGAACATAGATCAAAGCGTACTGTTGGGTATCAAAATTTAATAGTTGAAATTTAATATTTTCAGAATCATGTATTTAAATAGATTTTAAACCCTGAATGTTGTCCTTTTTTTTTTTTTTAACTTTATAGGCAGAACAGATTATATTTGATCATTTTTCTGATCCTAAGTTTGTTGAACAGTTAATTACTTTTCTATCTTTAGAAGACAGAAAAGGAAAAGATAAATTTAATCCTCGACGTTTTTGCCTCTTTAAGGTAACTATGTTATTTATATACCTTCTTCATAAAACTTAGTAACTGTCAGTTTGTAGGTTCATAAGTTTTAAAGTATTTGATCAATGCTTGAATTTAGTCATCTGTTATTTGTATTTAAAATGGCTCTGGAAGTTAGGCCAGTCATATTGATCTTGCCTTAAGGTCCTGGGACTCTTTAGTTAAAAAAAAAAACCTTTTGTATTTATCTATCTTTAATATTTGTAATTAGCAGTAGAAACAACTGGCCCCCAATGAAACTATACATTTGATATTCATTTGATTTTTTTTTTGAGGTGTGAGTGTGTGCATGTGTGTGTATGAGAGAGAAGTCTAAAGTCAGAAAGATTAATTTCTATTTCGTTGATTATATATTAAAATGATATGTAAAGTGACAGTATTTTTATGATTTTAACTTAAAGTATTAAAGCAATTAAGTTCTAGAGTTGGGGATTTTTAAGCACAGTCATGTAGTAAACAGATATATACCTATTATTATTATAATGGAGATGACAGCCATTTAAGTACTGAAGAACTTCCTTTTCTTTGTTTTTATAGGGTATATTCAGAAACTTTGATGATGCCTTTTTGCCAGTTCTGAAGCCCCATTTAGAACGTTTGGTTGCCGATTCACATGAAAGCACCCAACGATGTGTTGCAGAAATTATAGCTGGTTTAATCAGAGGTTCTAAGCATTGGACATTTGAAAAGGTGATGTGTTTGTACAGCACATTCTCTGTTAAAGCTACATTACCAATTTATGTAGCAGTTCCCAACACATTAGATATTAATAACATAAAATATGAAATGTTCCATTCCATATTACTTTTGAGTGCAGGTTACTAAGTAGTGGTCTTCCATAGGTGACATTCAGTATCTTTTAAAATTTGAATTTTTTGCCAACATTAAGTGAGAAAGTCAGGATATGCCATGTAAAAATGATTGCAGTTTCTTTTGAAAAAATAGACAGATCTTGGGGTGCTCTCACACACTTGCACTGCATTAGTTGGCTAGTGCTATGTGTGGGCTTTCTGTTTCTGGCTTCTCATTAAGTCCTTTTTCTTAGTCCCTTGCTTATCTCCATTACTCATTTGGTTATGTAGACAGTTTGTGTTTGACACCCTTTTGCTTTATTATTCATCTTTTTAATTGTATGATTTAGATTTTGATCCTACCCAAAGGTTAGTTTCTTAGCAAAATGCATTACCTTGAAAATAACCTAGTAAGATGTCTGGAAGTCTGAATATAAGGTAGGCCACCATTTCCTCAAACAAAACCAATGTTGTTTTTGGCAAATTTAATGACACATACCTTTAGGAGGACTAGGAATGCTTTTTATAATAGTATATTGATTTAGTTAATATATATGTGTCCAAGTCACTTATTAAATAAAAGTATTTGTTAATTTGTAATAGTGCCCTTTTCCTGTTCATATATCATGGAACAAGTTTATTTAAACATGTCACACATACTCTTGTCATCTTTTCTCTGTCATTTCTGGGTTACTTCTTTTATAGACATATCTCCTTTTCTTGAAAGTTGTTTAAGAATCAGCTTTCTTCTTTTTAATCATTCCCTGGTGCTACCACTGGAAACTTTATCCTACCCCCTACCCCCATTTATCCTATATAGATTCTTTGATCCATGGATCTATATAGCATGGGCATCACTTGGGAGCTTGTTATAAAAGTAGGCTCTCAGGTCACAACCTGAATCAGAATCAGCATTTTATCACGATATCAAGGTGATCAGTATTATCATTAAAAAGTGAGAAGCCTCTATCACATATATTTGCAGCCTCTATATAACTGAACATTTTTTAAGGCTCTTGATGGGAATCTAAAGTTAGAATTGGAAGGTTATGCTTCAAGCTAATACTAAATTGTATTAAAATGTCATTGTTTCCTATATTATAATAGGATTCAATCAGGTGACCTCTATAAGGATGCAAAACTTAGAAATGATTAAAAGTTTGTTTTAGCTTAGTATATAAAATTTTAAAAAGAGAAGTTTGAGGGAGTTCCCTGATGGTGTAGCGGCTTAAGGCTTCGGCGCTGGTGCTGTCAGCGCTGCGGCCTGGGTTCAATTCCCAGCCGGGGAGCTGCCCACATACCAAAAAGCAAAAAAAAAAAAAAAAAGAAGTTTGCAGTAGTATGAGAGATTTTTGTAAGGAACTATATATGGTGTCTCCTGATCTGAATAATTTTTTTGGAAAAATTTCATCTTATACCTGGGTATGTATGATAATAATATGCTGAAGTTACTTTTTACTTTCCTGGATTATTTGGGTGTTCTGTGAAATAATTTAAATGTGTGTCTGTTTCCAGGAAAAGATAATTGAGGAGTAATGTTTTGAGTATCATTAATTTTTTTCCATGTATTTTGTTCTGAGTAGGTGGAAAAACTTTGGGAACTTCTCTGCCCCCTGCTTAGAACAGCACTGTCCAACATTACCGTTGAAACTTACAATGACTGGGGGACTTGTATAGCAACATCCTGTGTAAGTTCTCCTGCTTACTTTTATGCTTAGCTGATCTATTCAAACTTTTACACCCTGTCTCAGAATCTGTGAAATCTCATTATATCTCTTGATTCTTGAAATTTTGTTCATAGTTTTGTCATCTTACATGATTGGAGATGGTTCTATTTAGCCTCTCAAATGAGCCTTGAATGATAACCTTAAGAGATTATTGTCTCTTCTCTGCTATGTTTGTTTATTTTTTAGATTAAATGACAAGCCAAATCATATGTAACTTATATTATATTAAAAGCCAGATGATACTAGGTTATAGATGTTACTTTCAACACTAAATATATCCATAGTTTGCATGCTTTGATTTTAAAACAATTCATTTAGCTAAAACAATTTTCTCACTGTTAATCTTTCTAACATGGCCTATGGTAATAATACATTTGGATTTGACTCATCTATAAGTTTTAGTATGATTTTCTTTCTCTATACTTATACTTATTTATAATATTTCTAAAATAACAGGATCTGATTTATTTATAGAATTATAGAACCCTTGTTTTAATTGTTACTTTATATTTTCAACACAGGAAAGCAGAGATCCCCGTAAACTTCATTGGCTTTTTGAACTGCTGTTGGAATCACCATTGAGTGGTGAAGGAGGATCTTTTGTAGACGCATGGTAAATAAAAAGAAAACTTACGCAGTTAACAAAAAATTTTATAAGTGCCATAAAAGATAGCATCTTGGTTCTTGATGTATGAATGGAAATAAACTGTCTATACTCTTAAAGGCTAGATAATGTAACTACAGTTGACCCTTGACCACAATAGGTTTTAACAAAATGGGTCCACTTATATACATATTTTCTTCAATAAATATACATTTGGTCCACCATAATCCCCAGGTTTGCATCTACAGATTCAGCCAAACTTGTATCTAGAATGAAATACTGTTGGGAATTTGCAGATGTGAAGAGCCTACTCTATGCATTGTTCTACACCATTTTATATTAGGGTACTTGAACATCCACAGATTTTCATCTCCACAGGGTAATCCTGGAACCAAATCCCCCTGCAGATACATAGGAACAGCTGAAGTTTTGGGAGAGTCAAACATTATATGCAAGTTTTTGACTGCACAAGGATTGGTGCCCCTAAGCTTCATGTTGTTAGAGTTCAGCTGTACTTTCTTCTCTGAGGCAATGGGGTCCAGTTTAGTGCAACATAACGATACTAAGTGGAGTTATTTTTCAATTGGGAACAAGTAGGAGAAATAGAAGCAACCTGAGCAATTCACACTTAGATTCAGCATTCTTCACTGTCAGATATTTTATATCACAACTGCCTTTTTGTCCATGACAATATTAACTTCTTTATCACATCTTCTCATTTTTCACTCTTTCCTATTAGGAAAGAAGAGAGTAATACTTTTAAGTAAAGATATACTTGATGGAGGTAAGGAGTTAGAAAAAATGAGTGGACAAGAGAAAGAAATCTAGATAATTGTGTTAATAAGAATAATTTTACATATTGAGGAAACTTATGATGATTAGAGGATTAACTCAAGTATTCTAAAGTCAGTAGTATTTCTTTTGATGGTATTGTAGTGGAGAAAAAATGAGAATACAGAGAAAATGATGTAGGCAAAATAGTAAAATCTTCACAAAAATGCCCTTTTGAATTGTCAGTTTTATTATTGATTATGTGAGAAAGTGAAATAATTATCAGTGGCATACAGACATAGTTAATCTATACTGTCAATATGTAAAGACAGAGAGCAACTCTAATACAATTCTCCTGTGCTTTCATTTTAGTCGACTCTATGTCCTGCAAGGTGGCCTTGCCCAGCAAGAGTGGAGAGTGCCTGAGCTATTGCACAGACTACTGAAGTACTTGGAACCCAAACTCACCCAGGTTTACAAAAATGTCAGGGAAAGAATAGGGAGGTAGGTTTTATTTTCTCTGGGTACGTCTTGTTCTTTTTATTAAATTTTAATATCTAATAATATAACTGGTTATTTTGCTATTGAGTTTCATGACGTCCTCTTCAAATTTTCATATTTTGTTGTGGGAGGCTCTGAATGTAAAATAGGCTAGCAGTTGCTACACCCCAGTTTTTAATGCCTCAGAATTGTAGGCACAGGCTCAGGAGACCTTCTCTAGAAATTGTGTTGGTTAGGTTATAACTTTTGAACCCTAGCTTTATTGATAATGTGGGATCTCTTCTTACTATGCATGTGTTATTTTACAGTGTGCTGACCTACATATTCATGATAGATGTTTCTTTGCCAAACACTGCGCCAACAGCATCCCCTCGTGTCCCTGAGTTTACTGCTCGAATCCTAGAGAAATTGAAACCTCTCATGGATGTGGATGAAGAAATTCAGAACCATGTTATGGAAGAAAATGGAGTTGGTGAAGAAGATGAACGAACTCAGGGCATTAAACTCTTAAAAACTAGTAAGTGGCTAAAATTAGTAGAAACTTGATTAAAAACAGACATTTATTTAGATTTTCCTAGGGCTTTTATTTATCCTGTTTTTTTTTTTCACTGTAGTATAATGTACATAATATAAAATATGCAGTTCTTTGGCATCACGTACATTCACATTTTTGTCCAGACACCCCCATCATCTAACTTTAATATTCTTTTCATCTTGCAAAAGTGAAACCGTACCCATTAAATAGTAACTCCTCGTTTTCCCCTTCTCCCAGCCCCTGGCAACTACTTTCCCTTATTTGATGTATGATTTGCAAATATTTTTTCCCATTTTGTGGGTTGTCTCTTTTTACTCTTGATAGTGTCCTTTGATGGACAAGAGTTTTTATTTTGATGAAGTCTAAGTAATCTTTTTACTTTTGTTGCTTTTTTGTTTTTGGTATCATATCCAAGAAATCATTGCTGTATCCAATGTCATGAAATTTATCCCTTAAGTTTTATTTTAAGAATTTTATAGTTTTAACTCTTAGATTTTGGGTCTTTAATCCAGTCTGAGATGATTTTTGTATATGATGTAAGGTGAGAGTCCAGCTTCATTCTTTTTGCTCGTGGATGTCTAGTTTCTCTACCATTTGTTTGTTGAAAAGACTATCACTTCTTCATTGAATAGTCTTGAAATTCTTGTTGAAAGTTAATTAGCTCAACATGTGAGGGTTTATTTATAGGCTCTGTAGTCTGTTCCATTGGTCTGTATGTTTGGCCTTATGTCAGTACCACATAATTTTGATTACTGTAGCTTTGTATAGTAAGTTTTGAAATCTGGAAATGTGAGTCTTCCAACTTTTTTTTTTTTTCCAAATTATCTTTGTTGTGTCCTATTTTTATATCTAAAATTTTTCAAGATTCTAAGTATAAACAGTTAGCTTAGTCATTATTTTTGCTGTGTTAGGATTGTTAAAGTCTAATGTTAATTTCTGTAGTTATTTGGTAGACTTAATAATTTGCTCGTTCATTATTCAAGAGTGACTTCAGTACACCCTAGATTTGTTGACACCCTTTGTGAGTCCTGTCATACTGCTAATCAGTGTCTAATTTGTGAAGTGTAGTATTGACAGTCTTCTTTTTTTAACATTGAAGAGCTGTCAGTGGCTGTATGTCACCAACATTACCATAGTATTCTACTTTGTAGTCTCTAACTGGATAGCAAAGACTGATTCTGCGTGTTCATTTCCAAATAGTATTGAAATGGCTGATGGCAAGTGCGGGAAGATCCTTCTCTACAGCAGTCACAGAACAACTACAGCTTCTACCTTTGTTTTTTAAGGTAAGTCTGTAGCTAAAATTAAGAATGCATCTCCATTTGACCCTCAAAGGGAATTTATATTTATCATCTGATGCTAGATAAGTTTCAGACTGTGTGATTTGGTTGGATCTCTAAGCAACAGAATAGTCACAGGAAAATCATTAGATGATAGTGGTTTAGTATTTTGAAATAATCTCTTTAATATTAAGTAAGAGTGGGATCTTGACAGAACCAAGAAAAGTTTAGACAGAACATTGTTTCACTGATAGCCAAAACTTGACATTGAAGTATTATTTTTGGGAGTTCCCTGATGGCGTAGTGGCTTAAGGCTTCGGCGCTGGTTCTGTCAGCGCTGCGGCCTGGGTTCGATTCCCAGCCAGGGAGCTACCCACATACAAAAAAGAAAAAATAAAAAAATATCCATCCCCTGCAAATCATGGTTATTTATAAAATATATATATATATATTATTTTGTGAAAGGTATAACCTGAGGTGGTTTTAATTATCATGTCATAAGATCAGGCCAATAAAACTAAGGTCACAGATTGATATATTAATTTCCAGGATTATAGTTTGCAGCCATGCTATGGTTGGATGTGGTTGTTTTCCTAATCTAGTCTCATTGCATATTTGGAAGGCTTGACACAGACCTCACTACTGCTTGACACAATTATGGTCATTATAATTATTATCATGTAAGGAGGACCCTTATTATTCATGCTAAACTTTTGATTTGCCACAGTATACTTTTGTCTTTAGACTATTTCAGAAAAATAGCACTACCAGTAATTTTTCAAAGGATTCACAACTAAACTATTTTCCATGTAGTGTTTCATACCTACAAATACCTCTGGGATCTTTTGGGATATAAAAGTGGACAGCAACTATTAATTTGTAGGTTCTTGGTGTAGACAGGGTTTATCTTTTAGGGCAATGGTGCTTAAACTTTTTTCCACTGCCAATATACACAAAACATGATCATAAATGGGTAAAATGCAGTGATAGTCAGAGTTCTTCCCCTTTTCTTTCATGCAAAAAAATCAGAAACCTAATACATGAGAAAGTGGTTGATAGAAGGTTGATTTGAATTTGCTTGAAATTTATGAAAATGGATATCATTAGAAAGCTGTATTGAGTAAGTTGCTAGTGACAGGCCTAACATTTCATCTGAATATACTGAGTTTGGGAATCTGTGTTAGGCCATATTGGTGAATGTGATCTGGGGCACGAAGACATCACAGTATAGATGAACAAAGTTATTTTGCAGACAGATCAGATATGTCGAGTGAGGAGAAAGAGAAGAATCCAAAAAGAAAACTGTAGTAAAATGTAGGGAGGTGCACAGACGTAGTTGGAGATGAAAGCAGAAAATTTGTTTTGGACATACTTGAGGTTCTTATTAAATTCTACTTGAAATATGTATCCTATAAAAACCAGTTTTATATGAAATTACTTCCATGAAACACTTGGAGAAATTATCACAGTGAATTAACATGCTCAACTTGGAGTATCAGTTGTTAAGAAACAATTCTGACTTGTTAAAATCGTAAGGAAGATTTTTTCCCCCTACTGTTGTGATACGCCAAGATTCTTAGTATGGGAGAGATTGGGCTCAACAGCAAAGACACCTGGGATATTTAGCAAACAAGCAGAATGCAGGTGGGAAGGTGGTAGGTTGGAAGGGGTGTCAGTAAATGGAAAATTACTCAGAGGAGACATCAGGAGTAGAACCAGCTTAATGAGATTAATGGTGAAAGCAGACCAGGATGAAAAGATATCAAGCGTTGGGAGGGGACGATGAGGAAATTAAAAACTATACTTTAAAAATTAGCAAGAAAATACATTTAGAATATTTTAGAGGGAACTTATTTAAGGGTTAGGGACAAAGAAAGTAGGGTGAATATACCTTGTTTTATGAATTTGTCTTTGGAAGCCTATAAATTATAGAACAAAATAAAGTGAAAGAAAAATCTCTGAAGAGAAAAAAGCAAAGTGAAATAAATGAACTTCATCTCACCATGTATGTGGTTACTGGATAAATATACAGAGCATTGACCATTAGAAAATCTATGGCTTATGGATGGTATCCTTAGTAATAATATTGGAGTGAAGCTATTACATGTATTGTGTAATATTTTGCAAATATTGTCAGTAGGAACCAAGATTTTTAGTATGAGAGAAAAGAAAGATCCAAGCTGTTCAGTAAAATCTCTGTAATCTTAAATTTGAAACTTAACATTTGGATCTCATGACCTGTTTCTATTTAGAAAATACGCTTATTTCTTAGTTCAGTCCACCAAAAAACCCCAGAAGCACTAGTGAACCTAGTCACAGTCAATGCGTCTAGTGCCCAATTATAATTTCTAAGCATTACATCCCACTAGAAGGACCAGGGCTCTTTGGAGAAATGACTGATTTCAGGTTTAGACCAAGAAATGTTTGAACCTAGGCCATCTTGTTATGCCACTAACCAAGGGTGCTACAGTTGTGTTTAAAGGACTCATGAGCCCATTTGACCACCTGTAAGAAAAAGAACTACAATTGGTCAAAACCCTTAAATTTGTTAAAATTCATTAGTTCATATTGATACTTTATTAAGAAAGAAATTCATTGTTTGCTTTTGGAGGATAGGAAAGAAAAAATTATTACAGGTAACACTGAAGAAGAAATGGTGTCACCAAATTTTCAAGTCTGTGTTTCATAATGGTGCATCACAGAAAGATAAAATAGAGCATAAGTGAAGGAAATAATACAACACCACATACATTGTGCCTAAACAATCAGACTTGAAGCCCATGGAACCCCACCCACCACAGGGATGCAATCAGCGAAGTAAAGCTGCTTAAGGGGAAACTACAAAACAAAGGGCCTACTGCCCCTCCCCCTTATTAAAAACGAAAAGCAAGGGATTTTAAAAGATGGGGGAATCTATAGAATATTTTAATAGTTTTATAGAATTTTTAGGTTTAAGAGACATACAGACAAATAGAGTAGATGATCATTAGTTGAACCAGATTCCAAAAATCCAACTGTAATAACACATGTGTGAAATAACCGGGGAAATTTAAGCACTTTTGAATATTGTATATTTTAACTGGAAAGAATTTTCATGTCTGATGTCACAGGTTTTTTTTTTTTATAAGTGACTTTATCCATCTGGGATTTGGTTCAAATTAATTTGAGGAAGGGAATCAAAGGGGAGCAAAAACTGAAAGGATTATCAATGAGTATGTGATTTTTTTTTCATATTACGTTTTTTATTTGTTTTATTCTCTAGATTGCCCCAGTGGAAAATGATAATAGCTATGATGAACTGAAAAGAGATGCAAAGTTATGTTTATCACTAATGTCTCAGGGGTTGCTTTACCCTCATCAAGTGCCTTTGGTACTTCAGGTGCTAAAACAAGTAAGAATGTATAACAAATGTTAGAATTTTGGTTTGAATTTTGGCTTACCATTGTAGGAATTTCCTAAAGACAGCTGCAGTGCACATGTAGCTGATAACTTGTTTTCATTCTGAATTGTCTTTTGGTATGAGAGAAGGTATGTACTAACCAAAGAAACACATTTAGATTCTATTCTGTTCCTCGCTCTGCCGCCTACTTCTGTGACCTTGGGCAGGTCACTCAACCCCTAGATTTTCCATATACACAAAGAGTTAATTATTGAAGCACCTTGAATACAAAGTGCTTTTGAGGGAAGGGGTTAGTCATTCTCCTTTACCTTTTTCCCTTTATTTTATTCCCTTACATTCCCTGGCCATTACTAGAAAGACTCAAGTGATTATATATTTTCTGCTATACTGTGTGCTCAACTTTATTCAGGTCCTACATGTGTTACACAATATAAAATTGGACATGTTCCCATGGTTTTCAGATTTTTAAGTGTGAATAACACTTGAAAAATATTTTTAACAGCCCAAAATGGTATTGTGGATTTTAGTAGTTTTTAGTCTTTTTGCTTTCAGTACTCTACCTGCTATATAAAACTTGGAGGAGTTAGTAATCAATTATAAATAATTCTCCTAAAATTTACTTTTATCTATATGTTCCTTTTCTTTTAGTTATAATCATTCATACATCCTGAATACCTTTACCTGAACTAGCTTGTACAACCTTTTATTTAGAAGGAAATATAAGACTAGCTTGCTCTAACTATACCTGTAAAATAAGTGGAATTATATTAGAAGATACTATTTGCATGTAATTTTGGTGTCTGTCATCTCATGTTCTTGTCAGTACTGTTTTCATTATTTCTGCTTCTTATTTGCAGACCGCAAGAAGCAGTTCTTGGCATGCTAGATATACAGTACTGACCTACCTCCAGACCATGGTGTTTTATAACCTCTTTATTTTTCTAAACAATGAAGATGCAGTTAAAGACATCAGGTGGCTAGTTATACGACTTTTGGAGGATGAACAACTAGAGGTAAAATTTCAGTTAAAGCAAATCGAAATTTAAAGAATTTGAGGAAGGCTTCAAATTTCCCCCTTTAAGAAGTATTTACACATTGATAAGGTGTATTGGTAAAGCGTAAATTATTAAAATTAACTTTAATTTTAACATAGCTCTGCATGATTAGTTTTGATGCCCTAACCATGATTTCTTGTAGTACAAATGGAAACAAACATTGGGCAGTTCTTGGTTTGGCTTCTCTTTGCAGTGGGCAGATAACATTATGTATCTTACAGATTTTAAAAGCACTAATAGGAATGTACATGAAGGCATTTTCAAGAGAATGAAAATCTGCATGTAAATGCAGTTATTCCAGTAGACTTAAGACAGGATGGTTGTTCCTTTTCATTTTTGTTGGTAGAGAAATTAAAGGCAACTTCTGTGGTGAGGCTATATGATATTTTGTACAGAAAGATAAATTCATTAGTTCAAATGGTCCAATTTAAGAAAAGCATGTGTTATAATAAATATGGAGTAAGATAACTTTCTAAATTGGCCTTAGGTAAAGAAAATGTAATTGAACTTGTGAAATTTTTACTTATTTTATGGACTTAATGGGTTTTCCATGTAGTGGAGCACTCCCAATAATTGTATGTTTTATTTGAGAGCACTGAAAATAGATTGTGTCTATCAGAAATTGGGAGTGGACATTTCTCCACCTCCCTAATAAGCTTATTCATTTTGCAGTCCAGCTTCCTTATGTTCTGGGAGCAGATATATTGTCTACTCCCACAGGTACTCACACATTAGTTATGACAACTGTGATGGGCTTCAATTAAAATATTTATAGCTATCTGTAAAATTACATAAACTTTTTCCTGTATTTTTTTAGACTAAGGAATGAAACTAGAAAGGTGGAATTCTCCAAAGTCATTGTTTTCTAACTAAAGATTATAGCCATTGTGTTAAAATTGATTGTTTTCTGGACTTTGTTTTACAATATTTTTGTAGATTATTTTTATATTTTCTTCCATGTAGTAGGCTTAAACATAACTATTACTCTAAACAATCATGACGGTTATTAAAATATCATATTTTTAAAGTAGGTGATAATGAATATCAGTAATATTTAGCTACCGCTGTTTATGATAATTGAAAAAAAAGCTTTGTAGTAATCTAAATGAGAAATGTTTAAAGAAAGCTTTATTTGATTTAAAAAGAACTGTGGGTTAGTGGGAAAATAATTAATTTATCAAGAAGCTTAATTTTATATTAAATAGTTAAACATTTCCTTCTGAAACTGTAATGTAGTTTCATCCATTTTGAGGCCACAGACCCTTTGACAATCTGTAATGAAATCTCCATTGAGAAACTGAAAAGAGCATTTAGGCAGTTTACATACAGATGCTAGCAAAAGTACCCCCCCCACCCCCCACCCCAGTTCCCACACCATCTTTCTAGCCTCTATCATTCCACCGGCTTTGGGATCTCAGCTCTAATAAAAGTGATTATCTCTACAGGTTCGAGAAATGGCCGCTACCACCTTAAGTGGTCTGTTACAGTGTAACTTCCTTACCATGGACAGTCCTATGCAGATTCATTTTGAGCAACTTTGCAAAACAAAACTACCGAAGAAAAGAAAGCGTGACCCTGGTTCTGTAGGGGATACAATTCCTTCTGCAGGTAACAATATTAGTAGAAAACATTTGTATTCTTCTGGGAATTAACCAGGGTTACTCAACAAATATTTATTAAATACTTGTATTTGCCCTGGGTCTGTGCTAAGTACTGAGAATAGTTGTCTCTGCTTTTGAGGTTTGCATACAAGGCAATACCTGGAATGTGAAAGCCCTTTAGAGGAACCTGTATACTAAGATAAACCAGAGAATAAGATCCAATTACTATGTCATGCTTAAAGAGAAATTTAAATGTGATTGTAAAGAAGCATCTGATCTTGCCATTGCTAACTACAGTCACAAGAACAATGGAAAATATATAGAAAGATTATTAGTAAATTAGGAAGCTTATAGAATTTGCAGGGAGTGCTTGGAATGTGAAACAATGTGCTGGTTATAGTAGGCTCTTAATTACATCACATAGTTGCCTTTGCTTGCGAACTGTATTATTAATGAAGCATCAAAGTAGTTTTAGACTTTTTTATAACAAGTGCCATTGTTTATAATTTTGACTACTACAAATTCCCTTTGTCTTAATTTCAACTCCCTTTTTACCATGCTTCATATATACCATATAATATAAGCACATACATATACAAACCTTTATTAAAAAATTATGAGAATTGGAAAGCACTTTAATGAAATTCCTATCACTAAAGAATATAGACCCTGGAGAATACAGACACATTGCAGTTCTGTTTTGGGTGTGTTTACCTAATGAATTGATGCATTCTGTAAAGGGTAGTTGTTACCTAGAAAAGTGAGGTCTAATTTTTATTGGCGGTTGTTTTAGGATCAGGAACTGTTCTTTTGTATATGATATGAATTCATCAAAAAAGCCATTACTTTGTTAGTGTTAGCAAATACATGACACATTTCTTACTTAGGTATAATTAGGTTGTCATTGAGGGACAGCTGTAGGTGGTTTTTCAATCAGCCTCAAAATCCTGTTTTCAATGTGTGTCCATAAAAATGAATTTTACATGCAGACATGTACACATTGAAGAAAACTAGTAGAATTGAAACTAATTTTATTTCACTATAACAAATGCAATTGACTCATATAAATATTTGCATATATATTATTGTTTTCTTCACAGAGTTGGTCAAACGCCATGCTGGGGTGCTAGGACTTGGTGCATGTGTTCTTTCTAGTCCTTATGATGTTCCCACTTGGATGCCCCAGCTTCTTATGAATCTGAGTGCACATCTGAATGATCCTCAGCCTATTGAGGTAAATTTTTTCCTTGTCAGTTTCTTTGCACACATCTTATCATGGTTTTGTAACCATTATACTGATAATTTCCTAGATACTCTGGACCTTCTTCTTTAATGCAGCTTCTGCCAGGACCAAGTCTGCTTATCAATAATTATAAAATCTTACAAAGACCTTGCTCCCATATACATTTAAAAACTTTTGTTAGTAAGGAAATTACTGTAGCTTCTATCCCTCTCAGTCCAATGGAAATACTGTCAATGTTTTCACTATAGTTAAATTTTTTACTTCTGCTTTACTAGCATGTTATATCTAACAAGTATCTAATTGGGAGCTAATATTAAACAGGAAAGTGTGATGGCATTATTTAGTGAGCACCTGTGTTCCTAAATTACTCAAAAGACCAACAACTTTAGCCTTTTCACCTTGGTAAATAGATTTTCAATGTACCTGTATATTGAAACTTGTTTAATAATGTGGTCTAAATTCCATTAATTTATCCTACAATGCAACTAGTAATTCTAAAGTGAGGTTGGTGGCTTTGTGAAGTAAGGTTGGCCTATCAGTTTTGTAGCATTTGGTGAAGAGTGAGATCTGAAGTCTGGAGGGTTTGTTACTTAGCTAAAAGTATCCTAAATATAACCCTAGTTGTTCAGAGAGGTAAAAATAAGATGTATATGGGTTGCCTACTCTACAGATGACTGTAAAGAAGACCTTATCCAATTTCCGAAGGACACACCATGACAACTGGCAAGAACACAAGCAGCAGTTCACTGACGACCAGCTGCTTGTTCTCACCGATCTCCTTGTGTCACCATGCTATTATGCATAGAAGGGTAAGTCAGCAGAGTTCTGAGTTTAAAAAAGTCTGGGGAGTTCCCTGGTGGTGTAGTGGCTTAAGGCTTCAGTGCTGGCACTGTCAGCTCTGCGGCCTGGGTTCAATTCCTGGCCAGGGAACTACCCACATGCCAAAAAAAAAAAAAAAAGTCTGACATCCTCAGGCAAATAACTGGTTTGATAACTGAAAAATGGCTGTTCATAAGTTTTTTCTTTTTGCTGACATTCTTAAATGTCATTGTTTAAATGAAGGTTTGGTTTTTTTTAATGACTTTTGATGGCTAGTGGAAGTAGGTTCCCAGAGAACTTTTCCTGGTTTCTCTACATCAGGTACTAAACAGAGAATTGATGTGACCTTGTTCGGACCTTTATGAATGAACAGGCTTAGTAGCCTGGAAGTAGTTAGATAAAAGAAATCTTATTCTTGCCTCCTGAGTGGAACCTGGGCATTTTGGGTTGCCTTGAGGACTCTAGGTTCTATATACCTGTGAGAACATTTCATCTGGATTCTTCAGTATTTATTATCCAATGTGTATTAAGGAGGGAGGACCCAGAAACCTTTTTAGAGGGACAGGAAGAATAAAGGAAATTTTACTTTTGGGATTTTAGAGTTGGATGTTCTGTTGCCTGATTGAAACTTTTTTCCTCCCTGATACAGATGAGTAGTCCCCAGTTCAAGCTCTTTTCATCAAAAATTCCAGATCCTCAGGTACCATCTGTGGTGGCTCTCTGCAGGTTTTAAAACTCTGCCTCTGTCGAGCTTGCATCATTTTGGTGGTTTCTGTGTTTGTTCTCATTAGTCTGCATTCCACAGGTTTTCAGCTGCCATTTGATTTCCTAACTTATCCGGAACTGTTTCCAGAATATTGATCACTTTTTCTTGGAGGCATCTGACAAAGCCACAGTGTCTCAGACTAGAATTTATTACCCAGTACAATCATGGCACTCAAGACCAGACCAAGTCTAGGAACTCATTAAGAAACAGTTTACTTGGAATGGAGAATACCCATCTAAAATATAGGTCCTGCCATTTCATTCATCTCAAATTATTTTGAAATTTTTCCAAATGGCTGCTAGGTTTAGATGGTAGTAGGGCTGTTGGCCATAAATCTGAAGGCTGGAGAGCCATGAAGACGGAAGGAAAAGAGGACAAGCCTGGAACCTAACTAAGGGCCTGATGGATTGTTTGACCAACACACAGAACTGAAATCTGTCCATGTGCTTCCCCACACACTGGAGTTTTTGGTGCTGAATGGAAGAGCAGTTGCTGAAAAACTGGGGGTTTGGTGAATAAATTTTTGATTGATTGTTGTGTGTGTGTACAATGTGTAGTTTTGGAAATAAACAGCAACAACAATAAAAACCTTGACTGGTTGATTTTGACCTGGTTTTCTTTACAAATATTGTTTGCCCTCTTTGAAAACTGTTAGACTTTACCTAATGGAAGATTGCTGAGTTTGTGGAAATGGTGTAATTTTTTTTTTTTTTTTTTTTTTTTTTGCCTGCAGAATCGTTGAGAGACTAAGAAGTCTTGATATTTAATTGACTTGTTTAATAAATGTTATATAGATGTAAAAGACTGTATAAATTGTAGAGATAGCATTGGCAATACTTTGTACAGATGCAACCTTTTACACAACACCATTGTGTAATTAATTTGTAAAGATTCACATATAGCTCTTTATTGTAGTGATTTTTGGCTTTTGTACCAATTGAATGCCATTTTTTGTTTTTAAATTATTTTCATGTTAGAAATGCTGAGGTGTGGGGTTTGGTTTGAGTTCATTTAATGTTAGAATGTCTGAATTTTTATGTAACATTTTTGTGTGCATCTCTGAATGCAGACACCACATGTTTGCCTATGACAAATTTATAGAATGCAAGTTATCTTTAGGTTAAAGTAATTCACAAGTCGGTGACGTCATCATTGCAACACACTCTGTACAGTCTCTTCCTTAAAGGAACACTACAGTATATTTTTTAGTATGTATTTGCTGAAGTACTCAGTACAGACCTAAGCACAGCAGAGGTCCTGGTACAGTGTGTAAGTGTCAGCATACACAGGTGTAATCCCTGTATAGAGTAGTGCCAAACTGATTATTTCATTGTGTAACTAGTTTAAAACCCAATAAATGGATTGTTTTTAACACCTGGCTTCTGTCTTCATTAAGAAAAGAGAACAGCAGTTCTGTAGGCAGTAACTCTCATGAATTATTTTTTTGCATCCATAGGTCTGGATCCGGGGCCTGTCCAGTACAGTGGCTAATAGACACATGTGACTTTACATCTAAATTAAATTAAAAATACATTTCCTCAGTCTCACTAGCCACAGTTTAAGTGCTCATTAGCTACTTGGGGCTAATGGTGTATGTACCCTGTTGAACAGTACAGATCACCATTTTCATCAGAAAGTTCTTTTGGACAGCACTGATCTGTTGATGGGACTAAGAATCATGTGGGGATTTTGTTAAAATGTGAATTTTAATTTCATGCTCCCGGCTGATGATATCGACCTTATCCTCAGACCACACTTTTGAGTAATGAAGCTTTATATTGACCACTTCAGCTTTTTCTAAGCTGTATGAAACTGCCTTAGCAAAGTTCCTAAAGTGGAACTTTTAAGAAATAGAAGATACTGGACCTACTGTGGTCCTCAATCAGAATTTCTCTGGTTGGGTCTCCTCATCTAAAATTTAGCTCCATAATATTTCATTTGTGCAGCCAGGATAGAGACCCACTTAGAAGACTAAGACCCACTATTGACCTAAAAAGCGGTACAAATCTTGAGTTTCTAATATGTGCCCCCATGTAATTCTGATACCAAGTTTGGAAATTGCTTGATACCCCCATCTGGTTATACTGTGGATTCCCTAAATATTCTACCCATAGCCTCAAGAATGAAAAAGGATAGTAGGGACAATATAACTGAGGCAATCCAAATTTCTGGGGAAGGGTTGGAAGGCTGATGTTCTGCCCATTGAGTCAGGTTAGTTTTCTAGATGGGGGAGAGATGAGTGGTAAGAAAAGGAGAAAGAAAGCCTGTATCTTAGAGGTAAGAGCTACTAATTAACGTGTTTTTTATTCCCCCATTGTTCAACATCAAGATTGTTTTCAGTTTTCCCTACTACAAATTACATTGCAATGAATATTTTCATACCTTCATGCTTACAAATTTTCCCTTCAGGTAGTCCCTTGGGATAATTTTCAGGGAGTGAGATTCTTTGGTCAGGAATCTAAATTTATTAATGGCTCTGATAAATGTTTTCCTCAAAGTACATGTGTCAATTTGCATTGCCAATCATAGTTTGTACTAGAATATTGGTTTCCCTGCAAATTGATAGCCCATTTGTATTTTAACATCATAGCCAGCTTTGCTTGTCTTTTTGCAGATTGCATTTTTTGGTACTACTAAGCCAGTGTCTCCAATTTGGCTGGTATATTTGTAAATTATAGTAGCTTGAGCCTTGCTGATGATACTAACTAGTTCTGGAACCTTGATGGTTCCTGATTTCCTCTTGCAGATCTCTAGAACCCTTTACAGCCAGTGAACTGGGTGTTTTGTTTTTTATGGTATGAGATAATTTCTCCTCTAGACAGGTGTAACTGCCACATTCCAACCCAAACCTACTGTAATCTGTCATGGCCAAATGCCTGGAAGTGAGCTGGCAATTACTTAAGCAGTAGCTATAATGTAGAGAGGGATGTAACTTTTGAGTTGCCACTCTTGATACTAACCATTTTCTGTTGATTATTTCTAGGGCCCAAGGTCACCATTACTTAAAACAGATTAGAGCTGCTGCATTGCAAGTGGTTGGGAGTGGGAATTGGAAATTTTTCTTGAAGTTATTTCTAAATTCTGAGGGCATAGTTAACTCGCCTGGATTGAATGTCTACTTCATAAATTATCCAGCCCTCTTGTTGAAAGCACAGAGGAACTGGGAAAGACAAGTTATATGCATAAATAAAATTCTGTGGTATTTGTTGGTACCAAACAGTTCGGTTTAAAAAGATAAACTTAGCCAAGGTAGAATTCCAATAGCAATGTTCTAAGTACGAGGGCTGTCCGGAAAAAATGTAGCTATAAATCCCTCTCTCGGGGAGTTCCCTGGTGGTGTAGTGGCTTAAGGCTTCCGCGCTGGCGCTGTCAGTGCTGTGGCCTGGGTTCGATTCCAGGTCAGGGAGCTACCCACATACCAAAAAGCAAAATAAAATAAAATAAAATAAATGCCTCTCTCTTTCATATCATGTAGCTGGATACTTTCCAGACAGCCCTTGTATTTCACTTGAATTTCCATTTTTGACACCGGGATGAAGGAAAGGACATTCTAAATAGCAGTCTCTCATTATTTCTAAATAGTCCCTCCTGGGAAGTTTAGAAAAGTAGTAAGAACGTAATTGCACAGAATAGCAAACATACTTGGAAATGTTACTTGGCTCTGAGACTAAAATCCATTTTATGAGTTACTTTGGGCATGTGGACTTAAGAAGAGAGGATAGTTTTTGTTGTGTTCTTGCTTACTAAAACTTACCTAGCTGCACCCCTAGCACCATTGCTTTTCAAGATACTTTGCAGTCAACATTAATGTCAGTGATTTCTTGGTTATTTGCTTGGGTAATTTACTTTGCATTGATTTTCTAGTGGATCTCCTTGCTGTGTTCCTGCGGTAAATTAATATTTTCAGAGAGCTGAGAGGAGAAAAAAAATGGGATTCTTTTATTTTACATTACGTTAAATTTGGTTTGATTTAAATTGTTAAAATAAGCCGATTTACAAATTCTGTGACTCAAAAGTACCAAACTGGACGACGACGCCAGGTTTATTCTAGGAGAAAATGCATTAGCTGCAGCCCAGAGGAGGGCGAGGCGGGCCGCCTGCAATATGTACACCGGGCACGCTGGCCGGTGGGCGGCGGGCCTGGCGAGGAGACCCGGCTCTGAGGCAGACGCGGGGCCGCCACCCCGCCCATGCCACGGGGTGCCGCCCCTCTGAGGCCGCCCCCCACCCTGAGGCCGCCCCCCCCCCGAGGCCGCCCCCCTCGAGGCCGCCCCCCGTGGGTTGCTGTGTGCCATCCGTGCGCCCGCCCTCGCCCTCCTTTCTACCTAGTCCGCTTGGCCCTCTTCCCGTCAGCTCTCGTCTACCTCAGGGAGCAAGGACTGCCGGAGCCGCCGATGTGCGAGCCTCAGGAGGCTCGCGCAGCGCGGCGGACCGCGGTCGGGTGGCGGGAGCGGCCGGCCGCAGGGCAGAGGAGGACCGCGAGGAGGAGAGGGTGCGGGGGCAAGCGGGGCGCCGGGCCTGAGTGTCCGGCGGAGGGGGCGGCGCCCTCCGTGGCTCCGTGACTGCGCCTCCGCGCCCCCAGCTCGCCGCGGCTCCCGGGATGCGCGGAGGCGGCGGCCATGGCGATGATGCCTCCAGCCCTGTATCATCCCCGGCGGCGCGCGAAGCTGGGGTCCCGGCTGCGAGATGGAGGAGGAGGGGCGGTGCTGCGGCCACCGGGCAGGTGAGAGGCCGAGGGCCCCTGGAGGAGGTGACCCCGCACGGACGGGGAGGGCCGGGCCTCGTGAAGCCGGCGGGTTAGGGAGGAGCGCGCTGCGCTGGTGGTCCAGGCCCGGCCGCCGCGCACCTGCGCTCCTGGTTCGGCCTGTGGGGCAGCCCTCTCGACCCTGCCTGGCCCGCTTCTGGGCTCCGCGGGGCTCCGCAACCCCTCCCCCACCACCCAGGGCCTGGCCGAGCCCTCCTCACTTTACCAGCCCTCTGCAGACTCTTACAAACCTCCCTGGCCTGACCTAGGCCCTCCTTACTATATAACGTTCCCCACCCTAGGGAGCTTCTACCCATCGCCAGTCCCTGGCAGGGGTCCACCTCCACCCCCCGTCCATTCCCCAGACTGGGCAGGGGCCGGGGGTGGGAGGAGGACTCCATAGCCTCCCCAGCGCCCCCGTCCACTGACCCTACCCAACCACCCCATCAGCTAGCTGCTTCAGCGGTAGTTCAGCTGGGGATGAAGAGCTTGGCCTCTGAAATCAGATGAAATCTGACTTGAATCTTAGTGACCTTAGGCAAGTCATGTAACTTAACTGAGGGTTTCGGGATCAGTATAAATACAGTGGGAATAACAGTACAGAAACGTGCTTTCTGAGGGTTAGACTCTGAAAATGCCTACCTACCCTTGAGGAATTTAAGTTATTAGGAGAGGAAAAATGAGTGGGAAGAATCCAGGTCATGAGACGACTTGTAAAAACTCATATAAAATGCTCTAAGATGTACTAAACCATGAAGACAGCACACTAAATTATCAGAGGCTCTTCACATATCTTAGTGAGCCATCATTGCCACTGTACAATTTCATTTACCATGCCTTGCTTACTAGTTACCTTAGGGTCATTCTTCCTTATTTGTAACAAGATGCACATGATATGAACTCATTCCATGTTATTATGGCTGATATGCTTCCTTAAGACTGGTGTTCCAAGTTAAAATTTTTCTGGTTTTATTACTTTAATCACATCATCCTCCATGACATATTTATAGTCACAGAGATAGAGTAGCTTGTATACTTGCATTGAAAAGAAAGCTGGTAATCTTTATTTAATATTTAGGCATACCAAATAGGTATTCATTCACTCCCCCCTCGCCAAATCACTGAGTTTTAGAATTCTGCCTTTATAATTTTATTCCAGATTGTGATCTCAGTTTCCTCTTTTCTTACTGTCCCAAAGTTAGTACGACAACCTGGGTTTACTTTCCCTCCATTTCTTTATTGCTCCTCAAGTTTCTCTGCCAAAACCTTTACTTCTGTTGTATCTTCTGCTTTTCCTCCCTTTTCTCTTCCCAGCTTCTGATTCCTAACTTTTCCCCTAATTATCCCAATAGAAGTGATTTACAATTACTTTATACCAGAACCGTAATTATCAACCTTGACAAAAACATAAACAGAAGTATGTATGTGTGTGTGTATTCAAAATTTGGGTTCCAGGTACTTTGAGTAGGGAAGAGATTGCATTACCTACTTCATAGGATTATAGAGTCCAGCAGAAGTAATGTGGGACCCTGTTCATGAATGTCTCGTACAAGATGAACAGCAATTTGAACATATCACCTAAAATGTCACCTAAAGTGTGCTTGTTATGTTACAGAATTACATGCTTATGATTTTGTAATAAGATTTGGTATAGATTACCAGCTTATAAAAAGCGTTATGTTATTTGTACCAGACCCTGTATTGAGGATGAAATAAAGTTTGATAACTTATATAAAGCTCCTAGTAAGAGTACCTGGCATATAATAACCACCCAATAAATTATAGCTGCTGGCAATTCCCACCCCACTCCCCGACCCCCACCACCCCTGCTTTTATCTCTGTTCTGTTTAGTATGGTGGTGAGGAATGCCAACTTTGGAGAGTAACTGCTTAGGTTCAAATTTATGCTTTGCCACTTTAATTTAGGTGTTCTCGCTGACTCAGTCTCCTCATCATGAAATGAAAATAAGTTATACTATCTCAGGACTGTTGTGAGGATTCAATATAAGTTAATTGTATGGTGTACTGAGAACAGTGCCAGGTACATCCTAAGAACTTAATAAAGTTAACATAATAATAATATCAATAATTATCCTCTTGACCTAGAATTTCTTTTTAATCTATTGAAAAATTTCACTTTACTGCAAAAATTGTAACTGTAAAAAAGTGATATTTGCCTCTCAACTCCTCTGAATCATTTTTACTGCTGCCTTTTATCCTTGGGCAATGTTGGTGCCTCCTCAAACCATTTTCGCCTTGACAGCTCCCTTTCCAAATTATCTCCCAGCCTGCGGTCTTCATAACTTCCTTCACCCCACTTCTTCATTATTACCCACTAACTTAATATTTCACTTAGCATCGTAATTCCAGACTCTTCATCCTTCTAATTTTCCCAAATCACAATTCCTGCTTCCCTCTTCACCTCTGTTCATTTCCCTACTTCCAAAACAGAAACCCTTGGTGGGGAGGGAGATGGGGTCGCTATACTTGTAAACAATACACCTCTCTGCTCTTCCTGCCTCCTCACATTGGGTTTTCTCTTCTACTTCTCTTTTCACCAATTAATCCCAAACCTCCAATTAAAACAATAAAAAACAAAACAAAACAGTAAAAACGTATCTTTTTCACTACATAGGTACCAAAAAGGGTTCAGAAACAGGACAGTCTTAAGTGAAAGCAATAAGCTATTCAGTACTGTTATTTTTAACATTCTACTCATTAAGAAACAAAAGGTCAGGATTTATATTTTTCTCTCTCACAGAAGTTTTATAAAGAAAGTACAGAAAAATTGGTCTCACTTTCATGGTATTGTCACTATTTGTCCATTGAAAATATAGAAGTGGTTATATCTTTCTTCATGAAGGACACCAGTTAGTTGTATGGATCTCCCCAGCTGAAACTTGTCCAGTGCTCACTGTCACAATCATACCTGTTAGTGAATGCTAAGAGGCTTCTGTATTGGATGGTCCATAGCTGCTTCTTGGCACCCCCAGTAATCCCTCATTGACCTGGCCCCTTCCTCTGCATTCCATAATCCAGCACATAAAGGGTTAACCTTTGGCACAGCTGGAGGTCTCTGGGACTGAGCTGGAGCTGGTTGTTAAATATTCTGAATATCCCAGGACTTCCCAGTGCCATTGGTTATTCCTAAAATGCTGGATTAAAGCAAATACTTTTGGTTGTCAAGAGCACTGCCTGTCTCCAAGGAACAACTTAAGCTGTCCCACTTGGAAGTACCTTTGGAAGCAGGATGGCACCAGGCCACTCCAGGACTTTGGGATTTGGCATAACAGAGTGTACTTTAAATCTCATTGCAAAATAGAAAAAATAAAAAAGGTAAAGAAAATAAAGGAAGAAGAAGAAAAACAGGTTATTCTCTTAAAGTAGAGGCTGTGTTTTACTCATCTTTTTACCTACAGCACCTAGCATAAATCTGGCCTATAGCAGGCACATGATAAATGTAAATTGAGTGAATGAATGCATGAGTGGGTGCATACCTCCTGCTTCATCATGAGAATATTCCTGTTGGAATAATGGTAACTCACATTTACAAGGCAATTTCAGAGTTTGCTAAGTGGTGCTCTACACTTTGTAAATCTCAAATAGAATTTCAATAATCCTTCATTACTTTTGTTTTCCCCTCAAATATGGTCCTACACAAAGTTTCTTCCAAAGGAGGGTATGGAGTTGACCAAGAATCACAAGCAGGGAGAAGAAATTATAAATGCTGGAACATAGAGGATTCTTTCTAGGGGAAAAAATAGGATTTGTTAGTGATTTGTGGGGGTTATGTAAAGGGCTACAGTATACTTCAGCATACCTCTGCTTAAATATTTTAAGCATAAGCTGTTTCTCGCCTCAGTCTTGGTCCAAAGACCTACTCCCTTTTTAGCAGCCTGTCTGTCCCCAACTTCTTGCCCCTCACCTTTTATGCAGCTAGCTCCTCCTCACCAAGACTCCCTGCAGCCTCTCTCAGCCTCCAGTATGGGTTGGATTAGGTTCCCCTTCTCTTACTTCCATTGCACCTGCTATCATCTGATTTACCACATTAGGCTGTAATTACGTAGGTTGATCTCCAACTAGATTGTGGTGTCTGTGGCAGAGAGGTTATGTTCTTGTGTCTCCAGTGTCTGGCACAAAAGTGCTTCTGAAATTAACATCTGCACACCCTTCAATCAGAATCTCAATGGGTGAGGCCAGGAATCTGCTTTTTTTAACTGCTCTCCAGGTGAAACTAATATGAAAATCACTGTGTCATAAAACCTAAAATTAACTGGATGAATGTATTTTGAGGTGTTTGTGTCTTTTCTGTGCTGGGCTTTGAGAGGAGAAAAGCTTTCCGTGCCCTGGGTCAGAGCTAAAAACTTCTAGTGCTTTTGTCAAAAATCATGAGGTCATTATGTTTTCTACATTAATTCCTTTCTGTTTCTGGGTATGCATTTTTGTGTGCAGGCTTTTCTGCCTTGGGTCTCTTTTGTCACATATCGCTCATCTGTGAGTTGAGGCCCTGACTCCCTTCCCACAGAAGGAAGAGTCCTCTCTCTGAAGATGAACTCAACCGACCACCTTCAGGATGCTCCCAACACCACCTTGCTCCATGTGCCTCGCTCCCAGGGAGGAAACAGCACTGCTCTCCAGGAAGATCTTCAGGATTTCATCCACACAGCCACTTTGGTAACCTGTACTTTTCTGCTCGCAGTCATCTTCTGCCTGGGCTCTTACGGCAACTTCATTGTCTTCTTGTCCTTCTTTGATCCAGCCTTCAGAAAATTCAGAACCAACTTTGATTTCATGATCCTGAACCTGTCCTTCTGTGACCTCTTCATTTGTGGAGTGACAGCCCCCATGTTCACCTTTGTGTTGTTCTTCAGCTCAGTCAATAGCATACCAGATGCGCTCTGCTTCACCTTCCATCTCACCAGTTCCGCCTTCATCATCATGTCCCTCAAGACAGTGGCAGTGATTGCCCTGCACCGGCTCCGCATGGTGCTGGGGAAGCAGCCTAATCGCACAGCCTCCTTTCCCTGCACCTTGCTCCTCACTCTGCTTCTCTGGGCCACCAGCTTCACCCTTGCTACCCTGGCCACCTTGAAAACTAGCAAGTCCCATCTCTGCCTCCCCATGTCCAGTCTGATTGCTGGAGAAGGGAGAGCCATTCTGTCTCTCTATGTGGTCGATTTCACCTTTTGTGTTGCTGTGGTCTCTGTCTCTTACATCATGATTGCTCAGACACTGCGGAAAAATGCTCAAGTCCGAAAGTGTCCCCCTGTAATCACAGTTGATGCTTCCCGGCCACAGCCTTTCATGGGGGCGCCTGTGAAGGGAGGTGGAGATCCTCTCCAGTGCACCATGCCAGCTCTGTACAGGAACCAGAATTACAACAAACTGCAGCATGTTCAGACTCATGGATACACCAAGGGTCCCAGCCAGCTGCCAGCCCCTCCAGCCAGCAGGCTCCAACTGGTATCAGCTGTCAATCTCTCCACAGTTAAGGATTCCAAAGCCGTGATCACCTGCGTGATCATTGTGCTGTCGGTACTGGTGTGCTGTCTTCCTCTGGGGATTTCCTTGGTGCAGGTAGTTCTGTCCAGCAGTGGGAGCTTCATCCTTTACCAGTTTGAACTGTTTGGATTTACACTTATATTTTTCAAGTCAGGATTAAATCCTTTTATATATTCTCGGAACAGTGCAGGGCTGAGAAGGAAAGTTTTCTGGTGCCTCCAGTATGTAGGCCTGGTTTTTTTCTGCTGCAAACAGAAGACTCGACTCCGAGCCATGGGGAAAGGGAACCTGGAAGTCAACAGAAACAAATCCTCCCATCATGAAACAAACTCTGCCTACATGTTGTCTCCAAAGCCTCAGAAGAAATTTGTGGACCAGGCTTGTGGCCCAAGTCATTCAAAGGAAAGTGTGGTCAGCCCCAAGATCTCTGCTGGACATCAGCACTATGGTCAGAGCAGCTCAACCCCCATCAACACTCGAATTGAACCATACTACAGCCTCTATAACAGCAGCCCATCCCAGGAAGAGAGCATCCCACGTAACTTGCAGCCAGTAAACACTTTTAAAGGATTTGCCAATTCCTACATTACCATGCATTATCACACCACTAATGATTTAATGCAAGAATATGAGAGCACTTCCACTAAGCAGATTCCAGTCCCCTCTGTTTAGAATCATGGAGGCTAGAGAATCTTGTGTAAACTGCTTTTGTTTCTGATACTACTTGATTTTTTTTTTCTTTTGTGAGACCAGTAATTATTAATAGATCAAACCTTAAAGATTGAGCCAGACAGTTGGCAGTTATGATGTCTTTTGTCTGAAGTATTAGCATATATTGATTTCTTTGCAGTTTCTTACCATTTTAAGATTTTATGTAAAATTTTATTATTTAGATTTTTACCTTAACCTGTGTTCCAATTTTTTGTACTAAATTTTTAAATAGATGCCCAGGATTGATTATGCTACTGTGTGAAAGTAGAGAATGAATTAATTATGATTTGAGTCCATGTTATGGGTCTTCAAAGTATATATGAGCTGAAATCTTGAAAGAATGTGAAGTATGATCTTTACTGAGGTATTATTTTTTTTAATTCATTTTTATTGTTAGACTTATTGGGGTGACATCTGTTAGCAAGGATTACATAGGTTTCAGGCATACAATTCTACAGTGCATTGTCAACTTGTTGTATAATAAGTTCACCACCTAATGTGAGTTCTCTTTCCATCACCTTATATTTAGCTTCCCCCCGTATTATTTTTATTAAGTTATAAATTTTGATTCTTTGAAGTATTGAAATGGGAAACAATGCACTTTTTTTGGTAGCAGGATAATTTGAATAAAAAATATATTGTTAAAATAGAAAATCAGAAATATATTATCTATATCTTTAACAAAAATCCCTAAGCATTGGGTACTAAGACAGTCAGCCAAGAATATGGTGTTATGATTATTACCATTTTTTATTGCAAACATTATTATTTTGTGTCAATTGAGTAGCTTTGTAGTTCTTTTAAAAAGAAAGATGTTTTTGCTAGGTAAAAGTGAATTATTCTATTTTAGAATAATCTTATCCTGTTGAGGACTGCATCTGGGGTAGAGGTATGCTATTCCTGGGGGAGTCAGTGCTAAAAGTGGCCATCTCCGTCAGGGCATTACTATGTGGGGAGCAATCTAGGCTGTTATGTGTTAGGTGATCTTTATTATTGTTTAAGAAGGATAAGAATGAGATTGGGAATTTTTTGACTTATGCTTTTCTTCTTGTGTGAGAATGGTTTAACAACTTGACAAAGAGTATCCAAATAACTATTTAGAACTTTGTCTTTCTTTATATGTTACTGTGGTAGAAAAATTCCTAAGATGATCTATTTTCAAACTAATTGTGTTATTTTTCTCCCATTAATCTTAAACTGGAGAAGGGCAGTGGGGAAAATAGAGTATTTCTATACCTAAAACTAATTTTATTATATACTCTGTGATTCCTAGCATAACATTTGTAAACCCACTCTTTTATGTCAAAATATTTTATTGTACAGTTATTTGAACTCGTTACAGTTTTTGACCTATAATTGCTAGACAAGATGAGCATCAAGATGCAAAACCTATTTTTATAAATTGTTCTATTAGAAAACAGTTACTGCAAATTGAAAGGCACTTTGTTCCTTTGGATGAAATGTATTCAGTCTGTAGCACCCTCTCTCAAGCTGTTCCCAAGTGCAGAGGTCACAAGAGGCATGGAGAAGACAGCTAGACGCTGCTCAGCCTCATCCAACAACTCTTACCTTTCAGTATCAATCAGTTATTTTCGTTTCTGAGACTGAAGTATGAGTTGATAAGTTTCATTTTGTTTTTAAATTCACTTTTCAGAACTCTTCTTTTCCCCTTTATTTTTGCTACTAAATTTTATAATAGAATGGAAAATATACACTGTCTCACTTTTTTTTGTTTGTTTTTGTTTTTGTTTTTGTTTGTATGTGGGTAGCTCCCTGACTGGGAATCGAACCCAGGCCGCTGCGTTGACAGCGCCAGCGCCGAAACCTTAAGCCACTACACTACCAGGGAACTCCACATTTTTTTTTTTTGTAATTGAATGCTGGTATATTTTTGGAAGTCACTATGACCAGTTTCAATTGTGCTTTTGTATTTTTAAGATAACACTGTTTTCATTCATTAATACTCCCATTGGATAGTATATTACCTCTTTTTTAACAAAGAATTAAGAAATCTAATATTCTCTCCCAAGATCATTTGAAGAATTGTGGCAATTGAGGAATTAGACTTTTGTTTAAATTCAGAACTTGGTATTTACCAATAAGCTAAACAGCTTTCTAATTAATAACATTAATCAAGAAGATAGTTTAAACTTTTTAAAGTATGTATCTCTTTTTTGGCTAGGCATTTCAAATGTGATTAAATAAAAGGTTTTTTAAAAGTAATTTCTACTTGTAAAATTAAAAATGATGGGTTTCCTGTGTGCCCTTTGAAATGACTTGACCCATCTTTGGGAGGTAAAAACGACAGCATAAAGAAACTAAGCATGTGCATATGAGGTATTCAGTCTCTTATGCTCAGTCATCAAGAAATTATTGATTTAACTTGCATGAAAAATATAGTGGGGCTAGATTCTTGGCCCTCCTCCATATCTGTATGTACATATAGACAGATGTATATAACTTCTCTCTTCATAAGGGCTAAAATGAGAACTAAAAGTAATGAGAATTCAGTTGAATAAGACTAATTAGCAGGGCATATTAATTAGTTCTCTTGATGCTTTACTGTGATGCAAAGTATGTGTATATGTCAAACATTTTATAATTGTTCTGATGTTAACCATTAGGCCAGATTTGTATTTCTGATGCTTTTAATGTTCTTTTAAAATAATGTTTGGACAATAAAAATATTAAAAATTCTAACATTTCTAAACAATCAGATTGTAATACTCTGACTTTCATGGTTAATCATTTAAAAACTACCGGAGAATAGTAGTGATCATTATTGTACCATGGGTAACAATGTGTTGAAGCTCAGAGTTATTTTCATTAAGAGAGGAAATAACTTTTTGACTATATTTCGTAGCATGCATGAATGCTCAGACCAATTAAGAATAACTCCAAAGGTTAATTATTCACTAAACTAAGTTTCTCATCTAGCAGAAGTCCTGAGTAAACATTTTAAAAACTTCTTTAAAATGAAATTAATCTGAAAAATGATACAGAATTTTGGAATTTTTGGTTTACCTGTCAATCAGAGATTGGTTTTAAGAATCAGAAAACAAGTACAGACCCTCTGCTTTTTTTACTTTTTAAGTTATTTTTATTAAGCTATTTAAGTATATAGAAACAAATCTAGAAATACAAATTTTATGATTATTGTTGTATACAGGGATAAAAGTAAAAAATGGGGATACCAAAAAAAAATCAGAAAACATTAGGCAGAAAAGGATTTAATATAGAAAAATTAAATGTCTACTAAATCATTAGGATATCAGGGCTCTATGATGGATTTCTAAGGAAGATCTCACAATAAACACTACAAGTTTGACCAGCAGGAGAGCTCTACTTCTGCTACCACTAAGAAAGGAGGAAGTCAAGAGACTTCATGGGCACCCACCCTGTTGAAGTGGTTATCCAGAGATCAGGAACCTGCTGTCACTACTACTGTCACCACAACTAATCCTCTTGACACCTCCAAAGCAAGTGGCTGAACACTAAAACACTGCTGCAGAAAAAAATTTGGCATATGCATTTAGTTGGTGGAATCCAGTTTGCATTTAAAACTCTAGCTGCCCAGGAATCTGGAAAGCGTAGTTAACACTAAAAAGGTAACATAAAAGGAGGTTTGGAACAGATACTTGAATTCCAATCTCATCTGTACACAATGGTACACCTTTTTGGTACTTAACGTTTGTATCCACACTTCTAGCCATTTTTCCAACAAGAGCAATAGAAACAGCAATAAGACATTCTCGCACTTGAAATAATGCAACTTCTCTCATTTAAATAAAAACATGCCTCCTCTCTTTCAGCCTGACTGCTTTTATTATCTTCTTCTGTATCTTTGGTGTTCTGCAGTTTTAATGTGATACATATCTTTATGTTTATCTTGGGATCTGTTGGACTCCTTGAATCATGTTCTGGTGTCTTTCATCAGTTCTGGTCAGTTCTCAGCTATTACCTCTTCAAATATTCTGTCCCATTTCCTCTACTCTTTCCTTACCATTCATCTCATTGTTTTGGTCTTGTTTCTCTGTTGTTCAGTCATGTACCACATTACAACGTTTTGGTCAACGTTGGTCCGCATATACAATGGTGGGCCCAGAAAATGGTAACGAAACTGAAAAATTCCTGTCTCCTAGTGATGTATCCATCGTAATGTCAATGCATTACTCATATGTTTGTGGTGATGCTGGTGTAAACAAACCTATGCTGCCAGTCATATAAAAATACATACAATTATATACAGTACATAAAACTTGGTAATGATAATAAATAATAAATAATTATGTTACTAGTTTATGTATTTACTATACATTTTATCATTATTTTGGAGTGTTTGCTTTCTACTTACGAAAAAGTTTGCTGTAAAACAGTATGCTGTGTTATGCCAGCAGCAATCGAATCCAGGCCGCAGCGCTGACAGCGCCAGCGCTGCGCCAGAGCCTTAAGCCACTACACCACCAGGGAACTCCTTAGCAGAGACTTTTACAAACCTCAACAAGCTTCTTGAAAAGTTTGAAAACATGGACCCCCAACACTAAAAGGTTTTCATTAATAGAATGAAATGTTAATGGAATGTTTATGGTGCATTATCTGCTTATAAGCAAATCTATGATGAAAAAAAAAACCAGACCAAGCCAACCACCATGGGAATATTTCTGAAAAGAGTGACACTTCCTCAAGAAGAGCCTCAGGCAGGTCCCTCAGGGAGTATTCCAGGAGTCATTGTTATCATAGGAGATGACAGCTCCATGTGCGTTATTGTCCCTGAAGACATTCCAGTGGGACAAGGTGGAGGTGGAAGACAGTGATATTGATGGTTCTGACCCTGTTTAGGCCTAGGCTAATGTATGTGCTTATGTGTTGGTTTTTATTTTTTTTATTTTATTATTATTTTTTTTTGGTATGTGGGTAGTTCCCTGACTGGGAATCGCACCCAGGCCACAGCGCTGACAGCGCCAGCGCCGAAGCCCTAAGCCACTACACCATCAGGGAACTCCCCATGTGTTGGTTTTTAACAACAAAGTTTAGAAAGTAAAAAAAAAAAAAAAAAAAAATTTTATTTTAAAAAATAGAATAAAACTAGGATATAAAGAAAAAACATTTTTGTACACCTGTACAATGTGTTTATGTTTTAAGCTAAGTATTATTACAAAAGAGTTGAAAAGTTTATTTTATTATTATTTTTTTTGGTGGTTCCCTGGCTGGGAATTGAACCCAGACCATGGCATTGAGAGTGCCGAAGCCTAGCCACTACACCACCAGGGAACCCCTAAAATTTTTTAAGAAGTTTCTAAAGTAAAATGCTTTACAGTAAGGTTAAAGGTAAACTTTTTACTGAAGAAAAATATTTTCTATAAATGTAGTGTAGCCTAAGTTTACAGTGTTTATAAAGTCTACAGTAATGTACAATAATGTCCTAGGCCTTCACATTCACTCCCCACTCACTCATGCACCCAGAGCAGCTTCCAGTCCTGAAAACTCCATTCATGGTAGGTGCCCTATACAGGTGTACCATTTTTAATGTTTTATACCATATTTTCACTGTACTTTTTCTATGTTTAGATACACAAATACTTACTGTTGTATTACAGTTGCCTGTAGTATTCAGAACAATAATATGCTGTACAAGTTTGTAGCCTAGGAACAACAGACTATACCATATAGCCTATGTGTGTAGCAGGCTATTCCATCTAGGTTTGTGTAAGAACATGCCATGATGTTTGCATAATGATGAAATTGCCTAATGATTCATTTCTCAGAATGTATCTACCCTGTTGTTAAGCAATGCATGACTGTATTCTAAATAATTTCTTCCAATCTATCCTCCAGTCATGAATTCTCTCTGCATTTAATCTGTTAAAACTGATAATCAAATCTGTCATTTTAATTATTATTACTGTATTTTTCATTTCTATAAAATTTACTTGCTCATGTAAAATACCTGTTACATTATATTTAAAAGGTTTCTAGTTTCTACATATACAAAGTTGGACAATTAATTTCACGCACTCATCCTAGAAACAGTGCTATAGACCTCAGTGCTGAATATTACTACAGTCACCTTCAAAATACTCTCCTTGAGAAGCTATGCACTGATGCCAGTGCCTTGTCCAACTTTCAAAGCAGTTTTGGAACTCTTTTTCTGGAATGGCCATCAAAGCTGTTGCTGTATCACAAAATCTGACAATTAAGTTTGCAAACTTGCCACCATGCACTTATGTTGGCAGCACTGTACAAACAACTTGGTAAGGTGTCATAACCTTGCTGCCAGTATAAGCGCACAATGGCAAGTTCACAAACTTAATTGTCAGATTTTGTGGTACGGCAACAGCTCTGATGGTCATTCCAGAAAAAGAGTTCCAAAATTGCTTTGAAGTGTGGACTAGGTGCTGGCATCGATGCATAGCTTTCCAAGGAGACTACTTTGAAGGTGACTGTAGTGATATTTAGCAATGAGATATGTAGCACTTTTTCTAGGATGAGTTTGTGAAATTAATAGTCTAACCTTATATTTAAACACAGGATATTTTTCTAAAACAATTTTGATAATTTCAATATTTTATTTTTTAATAGGCTTCTTGTCTGTTATTTTTGCTGGTACTTCATCATGGTAACTTGTCCTTCTTGCCTAGCTCGTTTTTACTGTGAGCTCCAAATTTTCCTTGAAAAAATTTCAATGTAAATTCTCACCTCTGATTGAGAACACTGATTTAGTTGATAGTACATTCCTCCAGAAAAAATTTGCATCTCCTTTTTCCTTCCACCATCTAAGTGTATTGCCAGTCCAGGATTGCTTCAAACTGAACTTGAAATGTTTTAGAACTACCTAGCAAGGTAAGTTTTCTTCTTGTTTACCTCTACCCTGAGACTAGATCTTTGGGGGTCACAGTTTTATGGGGAATGGGTCTCCTTTTAAGAGAGAGCAGGTCATCAAAACTGAATCTCAGTTTCTCTGGGTTTGGCAAATGTCTTCAGGGCAAAAGTATCCACCATACTTAATTTACCTCATAGGCTTCTTACTTTCTTTTCTATTTTTGCCTTACTATCTTATCCACTCATTGGTGCTTTTAAGAAACCTTATATTTTGAAGAGGGTTCTGAAGTTGAAATGTTTGTTAACTTTGTCAAAGCATTGGTATTCTCATTAACCTTGCATCCAAAGTGTTCCATTTAATAATAATCTTTCTCTTATAAAGACAGCAGTCCTAGAGAGCTAGTCTTCTTTTGTCTCCTACATTAGAAATATTGTTAACTTTTGTCTCTGCACAACTCTACTCCTTAGGAGATAAGAGTGCTCCAATATAACCTCCAATATGCTGACACCCATTCTACAAGTGTTAATTGTGATGCTTTGAATATTGCACATATGTAGGTAATGTCAACAGCCATTGGGTTTACATGATGGTAAGATACCAATTTCAGAGGTTATAATGTGAAAAAAAAATGTGAATCTTGGAATTGGTGATATATGGTATGCATAAACTAGGGGGAAATGCAAAATTATGGTCCCTTGATAAATAATTTAAGAAACTTTCTCTTACACTAATACTTCAAATAGTTCCTTGGTTAACAACGCTTTACATCCTGAAGGAATGCTCTCATAAAATTGATTCCAAGTGGGAATTTTTGTCTAAAGTAGGAAAGAGGGCAGTAATGAAAGGCAAAGAAAAAAGCAGCATGAGGTCCTGATGAGGAAGGCACAGTAGCCTCAAACAGCTCAGTTTTAGGGACCTGAAAATGAGTATCTGTAAACTGGTTCTCCTTTTTGTACTCAAGATACTCTCACCCCAGTTTGAAGATCTCTACTCTAGGCCATCAGGAACACTCCTTGGGTGCTGGCAGTCTCAGGTTCCCCTCCAGATCTGACTGTGATTATAGCTCATTCTTAGATAATTCTCCGTAATTTAGTCAGGCCAGGCTATGGAGTCTCCCTTTCAGGGTCACCTTCTTCATTGGCAACGTATACGTGGAAAACATGGAAACCATACTGAGATTTTTTGTTTTGTTTTATTTTGTTTTTGTATGTGGGTAGTTCCCTGGCTAGGAATCGAACCCAGGCCGCAGCATTGACAGTGCCAGTGCCGAAGCCTTAAGCCACTACACCACCAGGGAACTCCCCATACTGAGATTTTTGACTCCCAGAGAGACATGCAGTTTCTCCTTTATTTACTAAAAGCAGTTGTTTTCCTTTTCCATTAATGAAAAAGGCCTATGGTCTCTTAAAAAGACTTGACCACCCCACCCCACCCCCACCCTGTTCTCCTATGGAGTTAAAAAAGGAAGACCAAGAGAGTAAGACACCAGGCTTGTGGAATGGTGAGAAGAGAGTCAGGCAGGATGCTCAGAAAAAGGCTTCCCTTTGTCAAGAATCCAGGCCTTTAGAGAGGCCAGGCCTACACTGAGCTTAGAAGCATAGGCCAAGCAGCCCAGCTCACAGCGGGAGGACTCTACCTTGGCAATGACTGCAGAACGTGCTTCAGTGTACACTAGTCCAGCTGCACCGTCCCAAGTGTGAGAAGACACAAGAGAGCCACAGTCACTTCTAGGAGTGAACACAGTGACCACTTGAAGCCAGATGGAGTAATCTTTGAAGGAATAGAGAAGGGAAAGGAGGAGTAGAAAAATAGGAAAATAGCTCCTTACTTCCCCCCCACCCCAAAGATGGATGGATCTGTAAATTGAGAAGCAGGTGCTGGCAGTACTTATAATTATATTCAGTCTTCGGGCTTTCAATACCATTTAAATGCTAATGACACTCAATTTTATATCTCCTGTTTAAATCTCTCCCTGAACCTCATGCTTATTTATCCAATTGCCTATTCAATATCTCCACTTGGATGTCTAATAGACATCTCAAAATTTAACATGTATAAAACTGAACTCTTGAGTCAATGCTGTTACCCCAACCCCCAACTTTGTGCCTCCTGCTGTTTTGTCATCTCAGTAAATGGGAGTCCCAGTTACCCAGTTACATAGCTCAATTTAGTATCCTTGACTCTTCTTTCTCTTACATACTACATTCATCCTATTGACAAATCCTGAATTATTTTGAAAATATACTCTAAATCCAACTATATCTCACCTCTTCCATCCTAATCTCCTTTAGCCCATGCCACCATCATCTCTCACCTGGAGAGTTAAACCAGTCTTCTGTAGTCTCCTCCCTGTGTGACTATCAGTGACCGTTTTAAGGAAAATCATATTTGTCATTCCCCTGCTTAAAACCTTCCAATGGCTTTCTATCCCACTTAGAACAAAATCTGTCCTTCCTGTGGCCAGTGTGGTCCTAATGATCTGGCCCCTGGTTTCCTCTCTGTTCCTATTTTCTTTCATTTATACCCCGCCTCTGGCTATTTCTCACATGCTTCAATTTTGTTTCCTTGTCAGGGAATTAATTCCCCAAGAAAACACTTCAGCCTGGAATGGTTTTCCCAGAGGCTTTTTCTGGTATTTATTCAACATAGCTCTTTACTCCATCACTACCTATCCCTCTGAAGTACTTTATTTTCTTCGTGGTTCTTATCATTACTTAACATTATGCAACTGTATGAGTCTACTCAGGATGTCGTAACAAAATACTACAGACTAGGTAGCTTAAATGATAGCAATTTATTTTCTCACAATTCTGGAGGTAGGAAGTCCAAGATCAAGATGCCATCAGGGTAGGTTGCTTGTGAGGCCTCTTTTCTTAGCTTGTAGAAGGCTTTCTTCTGGTTGTTCCTCACATGGCCTCTTCTCTGTGCATGCATGCATGGAGAGAGAAAGAGAGAGGTTGGTCTAAAAATTTCTGCTCTCTCTTCCTCTTATAAAGGCACCAGTCCTATAGGATTAGGGCCCCACCTTTATTTACCTCATAAATAACTTTAACTTTAATTACCTCCTACAGGCCTTATTTCCAAATACAGTCACAGTCGGGGTTAGAACTTTAAATATGAATTTTTCATGGGAGGGGGGACACAATTCAGTTCCTCACACTTAAAAATATTTACTGTGGTCTCCCGATTAGACTAAAACTCTTTGTTCAGCACCCTGTCTCTAGTACCTATCAGTCCTTGGACTTCTGGGCTTTCAGTATATAACTGTTGAATAAATGAATCGAATATTAAGTGATTGAACGCATGAGAGCCGGAAGTGATGTCAATCCAAATCTCTATCTGGCTGGCTTACAAAGAAAGACATTGGAAGGTTTTAAAAATAGCAAAAATGTTTGCTATTTTTTGTATCCCTCTCTATGTATTCCCAGGATGATCATCAGCAGGACTCTAATGATTAAAGAGGATATAGGTCTTGACTTAGGAGAACTACAAGGTCCATTTCTGTTTACTCAGTTAGACCAGCTCAGGGTGTCTTTTCCCAGGGGACCATCCTGGCTGCCCAGGGCCTGCCAGAAAACCTGAATTCATTCTTACTGGAATTCCTTGGCTCATTATGCCTCCTGGGGACACTGAGGATGAAAGTAAACTCTTCAGCAACCACAAAGGAGTTAAAGGAGAGTAGGGCTAACTGGTTTTTTGAGGGGAGGAGAGGATCCAAGTTGCTATACAACAGTTTGAATAATGGTGCAGATATAGTGAAATTTTGCTTTCCATAGAGACAGTTAACAGGCAATCTTTTTAGGTCCAACACCTTTCATATTAATTTTACCAAAGTAAATATATCACTTCATTGCTTATGTACAAATTAGTGTATTCCCCTCCCATCCCAATAAACAGGTAATTCTGCTTCTTTAGAAATACACTTACCTGGTGCCAAGAGTAAATTTAGTTTGTTTCTCTGAGTTCTATTTACGTGCAGGTTTGTCCTTTAGACACTTTCCTGAACCTTCAGCTGCCTGTAGCATGCCTGATGAGTGTGAGATCTTTCAATTAACTTCCAGTGTGGGAATCTTGATTTTCATGCAAAGCCTGCTGTTTTGCAAAATGTAGCTTGTTCAGATGCCAGATAGGCCTTAAAAAGTGGAGCAACTTACAAAGAATGCCTGTCTTCTGGGGCTGTGACACTACTATTGGTTTTCTAAACAGTGTAAATGCTTCACATTTCACTCTGACATTAGCAAGAGCTAATGAAAACTTTTTGCTCATTTGACTTTAGCAATAAAGTATTTATGTGTCAAAGAAATTATAAGAAGTAATTTTATTAATATTGTTCTAAGGAAAGATATGACTGGGAATTGTCTTCACAGAGAACCATGTTAGACACTTTTTTGGGGGGAGTCCATAACACCTCAGAACTGGAATGCTTTCAGTTCAGGAATTGGAGATTGAAAAAATCTTCTCTTGACTTTAGAGATCAGGGACTTTACTTCAATCACTGCCCACAAATGGGGGAAATAAAACAGAAGGAGAAATAGATACTGTGTTCTTATTAGGGAGGAGAAGCAACATATGGACTACGAGAAAGCAGTGTTAAGACAGCAAAAGATTAATTAAATGATGTGGTACACCAAAGACTGTAAAATAAGAACTGGCAGGAAACCCATGGGAATTGGAGTAAGTAGCTGGGGAAGGTTTTATAAGGTGTGGGTAAGAGAGATGAGGTTGATGCGTTTATTCAGCAAATATTTGTTTCGATTTCATGCAAGGTTTGAGGAAAAACAAGATACATTCTTTATTCTAATAAATAAATTATTTTTTTCATTTAAATAATAAATACAATCTGGATCTCGATAATAGCCAGTGCACTTTCATTGTTTACATCACAAAAAGATTATCAAAGAAGGGAGGAGTTTGATGGCATTTAACCAGGCCAGAATTCCCAAAGTGACAATTTATACTTACTAGTGAATTTTCATTTGCCAGATTTGTGGTTTGCATTTGCTCAAGTTAGTGGTATACCATGATACAAATAATATATGGAAAAAATGAGCGTTATATGTTACCAGAACAAAAACAACCATTTTTTTCATTTTACAGGGCATTTTGCTGAGCCCTTTGGTGTATTCTCTCAGGTGGGAGATGGTAACTGAATGGTTCATGGGGTAGAAGATGTTTCTGGGAACAGAAATCACTACAACATATTATTTACAAACATGGACTCTAGAATCTGAATTGATTTTAAATGCAGGCTCAGCCACCCAAATAGCTTAGTTCAACTCTTTGAGTCTTATTTTCCTTATCCGTAAGTTAAAGATAGTAAGCCTACCTCACAGGGTTGTGATCATAGGGTATGTGAAGTGTTTAGCATAGTGCTTAGTATTTAATAGATGTTCAGGAAGTGGCAGCTATCAAAGCAGAGTCTGGGGTAGCCTGTCTTATAAAATTCAAGGAATAATGACTTCAGATTGTTCACAACTAGCTTTTGGGGGTGAAACACTTTCTTGGAGGGGGTTAATGAAAGCTTTTCCAACAAATGATTTCTGTCATCATGGTTTAAGAATATTAGTAACTATAATTAAGTATGGAAAACTAATCCGGGGAAAAACAACTTCCAATTTCCTTGACCAATGATTAACAGTTTCTAATCTATGGAATAATATTTGGAGCTCTGATAAAACTCTTAAAAGAGTAAATTAGTTTTTACCGCTATTAAGGACAACTGGTGACTAATTTGCAAACTAGCATTTTATTGAGGACAGAGAGGCTGTTAGAACCAAACAAAGTTCACTATTTTTAGCAATATTACTGAGTGAATTTAGAGTATAGGAGATTTGACTTATTGGGTGTTAAACCTTAAGTTGCTGAACTATCAAGGAAGTTTGATTTTTATTATTATATATTTACAAGTTGAAAATTATGTTTGTGCTTCAAGTAAATATACAGGAAGCTACACATTTTCTTCTTAAATTCAAGGCAAAGCACAATTTAGTCTATCGAAAGGTACTGGAAATCAATTTAATAGGTTTGAAATACATAATGTAGTTAACATGATTAGACAAACTATCTGGCACTATTTTATAGTTTGACAAATGTTGATAGTTGAGATGGCTACCATTTCCAGAAGTTTTGCTTGATTTACTTGTTTTTGGTGAATACATTTTGTTTCAAATATAAAAAATACTAAAAATGCTTAAAAATTTCCAAATAGGTGTGGACGCAAAACATTATAAGCCCTGTTTCATTTGTTTATAATTTTGCCTTTCTTCTTTCCATTTTGTAAGTTTTGAGACTGTTGGGCCTGCCATTATTTCCTCTGAATGTTAAAGAGTGGCATTCCAAACCTTCAAAAGGCAATTTCTTCTAGCTGCTTGTGAAAACATGCTCATTCTTCCAAATCACTGGTATGTCTATTAGAAAAGGCTTAAAGATAACAGGACCACCGTGATTGCAGCTATAGCTGTTAATCTCTAACCTTAATTCTGACTAGTTATATACCTAATAATGTGTGGTCTTGATGCTAATATTTAAAGTGACAATTTTATTTTCTGAAAGGTGGTGGAGGCATGTAGTTAATCTATAATGCTGTCATATGGTGAAAATGGAGAATAACAAAGACATCTCCATCAAATCCTCTACACATGTAATGAATGCCTACTCTTTCCCTCAGGTTATTTTGTCTCTTATTACACAAAACCTGATTTATGAATGACTGTGTGCACCAGTGTCTGTCCATCTATTAAATACGTAATGAAGCTTAATTCTGTCATAGATGAAAAATCAGAATTTCTCGTATTTTCTTCTCACAATCCATTGGATCACCTTGTGTGCTTGTACAACCTACTTTATTTCATATGCCTGAGACTACTGGCATATGAAATAAAGCATGCTTTTGGGTATGTAGTGGTTCATGGTTTCTCTACCACTCCTGGCAGACAATTGAAAAGAAATATAGAAATAGATTTGCTTTTAAGCCATGCCACCATGGCAACATATTTTGAAAACTTTTACCTCTACAGTTCATTATAACATATACCATCCATATATATGAAAGGCAATCTATGTTCAAATGAAAATGTAAGCACTGGTAAATAAAATCACTCAATACCAGGAAGAGTTTAAAATTACATTCTAGGATAGCTGATATTTATTTTTATTTGAAACTGATTGAAAGTCCTATTTACTCAAAATTTAAATTTTGATTTTTTATTTTCTTGTTTAGTTAAGGTCTTTTATATTAGATCTTTGGTGCTACTGGGTCAGTAATTTGGCTTGATTATGTATTAGGAAGTTTAAGCATTGTCAGAAATGAGGTCACACCTTTGTATATCAGACTGATTGAAAAGAACAGTCAGGGACTGCACACAAAGCTTGCTATTCAGTTTAGCTGAGATAATTTGTGGTCCTTTGTTGCCCAAGTTCTTTTAATCAAGAAATTAAGGATATACACAAGAGCTGGCATTTGGGCACCATCTCGTGGTATCTCGAAGAAAAGCAGGTAAAGCTAAAAAAAAAAAAAAAAAAGGTCTCCATGTGCAGATGAGCTGCTAGTTAGTATTTCTCTGAAACCTTAATCAGGAGGATCAGTATGTGTGAAATTGTTAAAAGTGAAGTTCCTAAGTCACTGATTCCTCATCACCTGGAGAATTTATTTAAAATAAAGAGAATCACTGAGGAAGCATATTTAAAAATGCAGTCTTAGGCTCTGCCCTAAAGAGTTTGAATTAGTAAGTCTGGGATAGAACCCACTTTAAGAGAATCTCCACTTTGAAAAAGACTTCTCAAAGTAGAGGCATATTGTTGCTGAGCCCTTTCCTCTGTATATTAGGAAGTTAGCCTACTTATTAATAATGGCTGCATAGTAGAAGTAGCAGCAAACAATTTAGCGATCAAATGAGACTTCATAGAATACTGATAGTGGACCCAAGATTTAGAAGAGATATGGAGATAGCTGGCCTAGACTTCCCCTCAAAGAAGCTGAAGCTGTTAGTGAAGACAGAAGGCTGACTTATTTTTAAAAATTACTATTTTGAAATAATTATCACTTCTATTTTTAAGAATCTTCTGTAGTAAACTAGTCTATACATTATATAGATTTTTAAGAATTTTGCCCCATCTTATAAGAGAGTTTGGCCTAAACATTCTCAGTGTCTTCTAGCACTAACCTTACACAATTCTAACTCTCTCTTCCACTATATTATAATCTAAATCTGAGGGTAATTTTGTCTCAATTCACTGATATAATGAATTTGATTCTATAATTTATTAAGTAAATCACTTTTAATGGCTTTGTCTCTGATCCTATTACGTTATTAGGAGACAAGGGCAAGATTAGGAAATAACACTTATTGGGAACATTGTGTCAAGTACTGGGGTGAGGCTTTTTACATACAGCAAAATTTTAATGCATTGATATAACCACCTTATGAAGTAAGCAGGCTCTCTACAGAAGAAGTGAGGCTCAAAGAGGTTAAATGATCTGTCCAGGATCACACAGCTAGTTAATTAAAGATAGTATTGGTATCTAGGTTTGAATTCAAAGCGCATGCTCTTTCTGTATGTGCCATTTCCTAATAAAATCTACAAATGGCTCTGCAGTTGTAGACTGTATTAACTTTTTTTTTTTTTTTTTTTTTTATGTGGGTAAGTTCCCTGGCTGGGAAATGAACCCAGGCCTCAGCGTTGACAGCGCCGAAGCCTTAGCCACTACACCACCAGGGAACTCCCAACATTTTCTAACTAAAATATTTTTGTCAGAAAATGTTGGGAGTTCCCTGGTGGTGTAGTGGCTTAAGGCTTCAGCGCAGGCACTGTCAATGCTGCGACCTGGGTTCGATTCCCAGCCAGGGAACTACCCACATACTACCAAAAAAAAAAAAAAATTGTTTTGGTCCAGAACTACTAAAAAGGAGGAAAAGTAAAGTATTTTATGGCCAGTTTTCTGTCCTTATTTAGATACGTATGTGTAAATACAACAGGATAAATTTATGTGCTACCGGGTAACGGAGAACATAAAGCAACTAAATAATCTGCCATTGACTACATGACAACACTGCTTGTGGACATTTTATTCATTTTAAAATAAATATTGTGCTGTAAAACTGTCCAGAACTAAAAATTGTAGTACACACTAGGCAAGTACAAAGAATAACCAGCACAGTACATTGTTAGAATAAATTTGGGATTCCCAACCTTTTTCCACTTGTATACCCCTTTAAACCCATTTCTATAAATTGTACCCCTAGTTTTTAAAACAGCTGTATTTAAATGCTGACACTTTTGTTCAGTGCCTACCTTTTTTTGTTTGTTTTGTTTTGTTATTTTGCTTTTTGGTATGTGGGTAGCTCCCTGACTGGGAATCGAACCCAGGCCGCAGCGCTGACAGCGCCAGCGCCGAAGCCTTAAGCCACTACACCATCAGGGAACTCCCCTGCCTACCTTAATGTAAAATAGTGGAAGTAAGGTAATAAGTTAGGAAAGAAAAATTACTACACTAAAAGTACAAACCACAGATTTAATTTTACAATATTCATAACACAAATATTGATAATGATCAAGTATTTAACAAACTTTTAATTATTAATAATAATATTTACTTGGGTTATCTATAAAGTCTGTAATAATTGGTATGCAGATCACTAGCTGACTGAAACATTGTTAGTGAGATGGTTGAGCCTTGGTTATAATCCACATCAAATTTGTTTTTTTAAACATTCCTGTTTTCAACCACTGATCCATAACTGACATGCTCAAAAATCACTAACAATAACTGAAAGTATGTTAAACATTAAATAAAAAAGCTACTTGAAAGAATCACAATTAAAGATAACACACTTACTTTTACTCCGTCAATAACTAAACTGAACAGTGTGGCTACGGATGTATTTATATGTTTGGGGAAGTTCTAGAAATGTTGCAAATGGATTGTTCTGAAACTCTGAGTAATGACTGGTACAAGAGCGGTTTGGGGAAAGGGTTCATAGCCATGCCCTCACCAATCATCATTCACTAATGTAATCTAATTTTGAACTGTCTCCTTTAATAGTGATTCAAACTTAACATTTATTGTTTGATAACTGACGTTTTTGCATTTTTTTAACTTGTTTTTTCGCCATTACTGATCATTTTTTGCATACCACTGAACGGCCCATCATATACCCCCAGGGGTATGCCTACCACTGCTTGAGAACCAATGGAGTAAATCATTCTAAATCAAAAGAGAAGAATCATTGACTGTACCAAGTACATACATACTTTGAGGGAAAACACACTCACATCAAGGAGAAACTGGTAAAAGTTCTGATAGAGGAGCAACCTATTACAAATAAGAGTTTCTTGAGATTAACAGAAGTGAAGAAAACTTCTCTGTGAGGTTCTACTATGTGCCCAGTTTGTAGTTTAATACCTAGTAGAGAGCAGTTAAAAATTAAAAATTTGTTGAAAGGATTTCAGGCACTAGAATACATATTTTACATGGTCTCCCATTTAGACAACCCCTTATCAATTTCTTTTTTCATTATCTTTACTTAACTAGTTATAGATACTATGATTTAGATAATAAATTTATTATTTAAAAACTTTAAATAGGTACAACAATGATGACATTTCATTAGGCTGGACTCTAAATTGCTTGGATGAGATTTATTTTGGAATCACATTATCCAAGCAAAGAAAAATAACTGTTCATAAGACATAACAAAAATGAAAAAAGTGAGACAAATGTCTGCCTTTGAAGTTTATCAATAACCTCTTATATATACATATATATTCACAAAGTGGTTGAGAGTCCTTTTATATGTGATCATTTAGATGAGGTCCCATGGCTGAGAACTCTATAATGAGACACATAGTCAGACAGAATTCATCAAGACTTTCAATGATCTTTCCTTTCCCCGAACTTTATTATCCTTTAGTTGGGGAGAGAAAGAAGTCCATTTTCATCTGCTGTATCTAAGATTTTACAGATCACTGGAGATTCAACCTAAAGAACAACAATAAAATGATTAGAAAATTGCTAAGCTGAATACTTTATTCAGTATTATTCTGCTGAATGAATACATGTATATAAATTTGTTAAATGTATATAGGCCCTTGTTTTGATAAACAGTCCAAAGTTATTTCTCTAAGTTGAGCTGTTCAAGAAACAATTTCTAGTCATCTATATAAAAATACCAGATAGGTAGAGAAGATAATTTTAGCTTTAAGTAAAAGAGATGAGAGAGAAAAGGAGTAAAGAACAAGAATAAGAGAGGAATACATAACTAGGTTTTACACAACAACAATAACAAAGAAAGAAGATTATGGCAAAATAATCAGTGTACAATTCATGAAAATGGCAAAGACAAATGTAACCCAAAGATGGGCCAAGTGTTGAAATGATCAGAAGTTATGATAATTATAATAAACATGATGGAGGAAATAATGGAAAAGGTAAACAACATGTATGAATAGATGGGGAATGTTAGTAGAGAATAGGAAACTGTAAAATAGAACTAAATGGAAATGTTGTAAGTGAAAAATATATCAGAAATAAATTCATTCAAAGATCTGGATGGGACACAGCAGAAGAAAGAATCAATGGACTTGAGGATAGGTCACTAGAAATGACCCAAGTTGAAACAAAGAAGAAAAAAAGTGAGAATAAAGGAAAATACCTGAGGTTTTTGGGATAATTTCAAACTAACAAGTTTAATTGGAGTCCCAGAAATAGAGAGAAAAAGAGTGAAGTAGAAGAAATCTTTGAGGAGATAATGTCCAAAATTTTTCCAAAATCGATGAACTATATCAACCCACAAATCCAAGGAGCTCAGTGAACATCAACCAGGATAAATACAAAGAAAACTACCCGTAAGCATCACATAATCAAAGGTAGAACCATACAGTTTCTAGAAGAAAACACAAGATAGCTTATGTGACTTTGGGGTGGCAAAATTTCTTAGAACAAAAAAGCATTAGCAATAAAAGGGAAAATATTGAGAAAATGAATTTCATCAAACTTGTGCTCATGAAAAGACATTATAAAATGAGTATGCAAGCCACGGATGGGGGAAAAATATGTGAAATATAAATACAAAAAACCCCCCAAAACAACCATATCCAGACTATATTTGAATTCCTTGAAATAAATAATAAGACAAACAAAAATAAAAGTGGGTAAAAGACTAGCAAATACTCTCCTTGACCAAATCACAAGCTCCCCGGAGCCCTCTTTTCCACTGGGCCTTTTTGTCCTTGGGCCCTCTTGGACCTGCTGAGTCTAGTTGTAGCAAAAAATCCTGGTAAATCAATTAGAGAGGATACCTCACCCTCTATCTGATCAAATTCCTCATCTCTTACCCTTTGACCTCTGATCATCCTGACTTGCCTTTAGCAATAATCCTGTTAAGTCAGTTTAGCAAGAATACCCTACCCTTGATCTCTCTCCTCTTAAGTAATTTTGCATTCATTGGCCAACCTCCTTTGCCTTTCTACTTGTTCCCTATATATCCCCAGATTTTTGCTATATTTAAAGTTGAGTTGGATCTCTCTTCCCTACTGAGTCTTGTTACCTATTACAATAGCCTTGAATAAAGTGTTCCTTATTGTTTTAAGTAAGTGTCAGAATAACTTCTTTTTGGCTAGACACTTCACAAAAGAGGATATATGAATGAATAATCACATGAGAAAATGCTCAAAACCATTTTTCATATGGGAAACAAATTAAAATTAAAACCACTAAAATGGCTAAAATAAAGAGACTGACAATACCAAATGATGATGAGGATGTGGAGCAACTGAACTCTCACAGTTGCTGATGGAAGTATAAAATGGTACAACTACTTGGAGAAATGTTTGGTAAAAGTTAAACATACCTAATCTAAGATTTGGCAATTCCACTCCTAGGTATGTATCCAAAAGAAATGAAAACTTATGACCACAAAAAGACATGTAAAAATAATGTTCATAGCAAACAAGAAAGAACTCAAATGTCCATCTATAGAAGATGGATAAGCAAATATGGTATAGTTACAGAAAGACTATTATTCAGCAATAAAAAGAGAATGAGTACTAATAAAGCAATTAACATGGCTGTGTCTGAAAGACATGCTGAGTTAGAAGGCAGGCATAAAAAATTATATGCTATATAATTTCATTCATATGAAATAGAAAATGAGGCAAAACTCATTTATGGTGTCAGACATAAGAAAGGAGTATCTTTGGGGATAGAGGAGCATTGACAGGAAAAGGGTATAAGAAAATTTTCTGCCGTGATCGATAACCTTGTTTTGGGTGAGTTACAGGGTTATATAAAATTGTCAAAAACTCATCAAACTCAACACTTAAGGTTTCTGCATTTAATTTTATGTACATTACACGTCAATAAAAAGATACCAGCTTTTTTTTAATAGAGGTAGTATGGGGACTATATTAAATTTTGGAGACTACTGAAGGTCTTTCTAGACTTAATGCTAAAAATTAAAACATAGCCCAAAACTGAATTGCTGAGTATTACTTTTTTTACTTACCCCAAGGATATACTGACAGGAATGAGGCTCTAGCATATATACAGTAACAGCATGAGGAGAATCTGATTCTTTACACCTAAAACAGAGAGTACTTTAAGGTGCTGCCCAAACTATACAAAATTATTTTTGTTTTCCTCTTAAGCAATAAAAATTCCATATCATGGGCCTGTATAATTTAATAAAGAACTAAATTAAAATTTATTGTTTATAATAATTTTATAATAATTATAACTTTTGAATAAATAACATAAATTATATTATTGAAATTAAATTTTGGAATAAAAATAATCTTATGACAATAAATTAATTCATACATGATTATGGATAAATATAATTTTTCATAATTACATTTTATATTTATAAAAACTTTTGCCCATAGGAAGCACATTAAAGAGAAAGGTATAAAGCATGATTTGATTGTCCAACTTACTTTAGTTTTACAGTCACTTGTCTTGGTTTGTCAGTTATATCACAAATATCTCCATTCCCATAAAAATGTGACACCATCCTGAATCAGAAAAACAAACAAGCTTTATTAAACTAAAATTCACTATTCAGAGTAATTGTAATGGGTAGGATGAAAAGATGGTTAGAGAATCAGTTCTGCATTAGTTAAAAAAAAAAAATCTGACTATAAAATATTCTTTAAGAATACATACTGTTAGGGCTATATCACAGAGTCTTCGGATTCTATAAAGTTCATCATTTCTCCAGCCCTGTATATTGTCTGCTTTGTGGAACAATTTCCACTTCTTCTCATCCTCTGTCCTTCCACCCATTAAAATACTGTAGTGCAGGTTTACAAAGGTAAAGCCTAAGCTACAAATTTCAAATAAGCACGGTCCACAGAAAAGCTTTAATTTTGCTAGCCTCACACTTCTTCTGTGCTTCAGTATTTGTTGCACATTATATACCAAATATAAGGAAAATCCTTCTGTTTATTATGTTCTAATTATTCTAATACATAAGTGCCTATCTCTTAATTTTGCTAACTTTGATTTTCGTCACCCCATGAAGTCAGCACATTCTGAAAACAGTCTTTCAAAATCATCTGTCCTAGGGAGGAGAAAGATAACACCCAAGAAGGAAAAAAAATGAATAATTTAAAATTCACTGGGCAACAGACTAATAGAAACAATAAAGCTTAGTTACTCTTGGGAAATAAGAGATTAATTTACTTTAGCTATAACAAGATATACTTATATAGAACAAAAGAGATAAGGTAGTTTTTAAAAGAGCCACTGTTTAATCATTTTCAATCATTAGCTCACAAAGGTTAAGTAATAAAGGGAAATGCTAGAGTATGTTAAATAGAACTAAATATTAATAACTTAAAGAGCTAAAGATTACACATGAAAGAGGTAAATGCTTTATAGCAGCCTCAGACCTAATACATGGAGTTAAACCATTTACTAATACCACCACTACTCTCATTACCATACCACCACCATTATTAAGGCAGCAGTCAAAATTTATTGTATGCTATTGCCATGCTAAAGGCACTATACTTCACTTAAATTACCTCATTTAAATGTCACAACAATCCTGTGAAGCAAGTAGTACAGATAAGAAAAGTGAGGCTTAAGATTATGTAATTTGCCCATAGTAGTTAAGTGAAGAGCCAGCATTTGAATCTGAGGTGGTGGATTTAAGAAACTGTGCTCTTAACTATTACATGACCTTGGAGTTCCCTGGTGGTGTAGTGGCTTAAGGCTTCAGCACTGGCACTGTCAACGCTGCAGCCCGGGTTCGATTCCCAGCCAGGGAACTACCCACATACAAAAAAACAAAAACAAAAACAAAAAAACAAACAAACTATTACACGACCTTGTTTTCCCAAGTAAAGAAGATTAACCTAAGAGATACTCCTGCAAAACACTGACCAGAGATTTTGTATGTGTTTAAGTTTTTATGTTTTTCATTATTCTGGGTTTTAAATATTCTACTAATCAAATCCAAAGGCAAGTAAAGTTAATTTTTACCTGACAGTTTGGGTACCATCGTCTTGAAGGTGATAGGCTCTGGCAGTGTTCTTCTTAGCCCATTCAATATGCTCTTCTTGGTTCCATGTTCCCACAACCACAGAAGTTTTCCCACTATCCTTGTCCTAGTATACAAAAAAACATTTGTGGCAATGCATACTTCACATAGAGTACACATTTGTGTTAATGGCCTATAAGCTATATAGGCCTTATCTTCATCTGCACACTGGATATCTATGTTTAGAGATAATATTTTAGTCAAACTGGACAAGTAGAAATTTGAGCTCATTATCTTCTTTATTCCTTGTTGCTTTGAAAAATGAAACTACTTTCTAGTCAAACTTGCTCCAGAGGTAGTTATTTTTTTTTTTTAACTTTTTTTTTTATGGTTCCCTGGCTGGGAATTGAACCCAGGCTACGGTGTTGAGAGCACCGAAGCCTAGCCACTACACTGCCAGAGAACCACCAGATGTAGTTATTTTTGACTCTTCTATTTCCTTCCTTTCCTACATCTATCAGTCCTGCCAGTTTTTTTTTTTCATGGAGATGTTCTTGGTTTCAACTCTTCCTGTACATTTCCACTGCCAACACCTTACCCCCCAGCCAAGAGTTTAATCTTTCCTACCTCAATGATACAAGCACATACTAATGTGATTCTTAATTAAATCTTTGGTTCCCATCTCTTATCCTGCAGCCACAGTGACCCTATCTTTATCTTTTCCCTTCTCTCTCAAATGCAAACCTTCAAATTATACTGCTTTTCACACTACTCATTTGACACTCATTTCTGCATCAACACTGTTCAGTTAACTCCCTTCCCAATTTCTGCTTTTATTATTATTATTATTTTAAACACTAACTATATGCTGTCTTATATGCAGACTTCATTCTCTCTCCTTCCTTTGCTTTCCCTTGTTCCCTTCCTTCTTCATATTTTATGCCAGGTACTGTTCTGGGCACTAACAGAAATCTGATTATTAGAATTAAAAACCCTTACAGTGGCAAATGAAACAGGCATGGCCACTGCCCTAGAGGAGCTTATTGCCTAGTGGGAGAGAGAGCCATTAAACATCCTTTTTTTTTTTTTTTTTTTTTTTTTTTTTTTTTTTTTTTTTTTTTTTTTTTGGTAGTATGTGGGTAGTTTCCTGGCCGGGAATCGAACCCAGGCCACAGCGCTGACAGCGCCAGTGCCGAAGCCTTAAGCCACTACACCACCAGGGAACTCACCCATTAAACACTATTTTTGCAACTAGACTGTAAGTTCCAGACAGACATGGATTAAGAAAGTGGATATAGAGCAAGACTGCCTGAGTTTGAATTCTAGTTTCACCATTTACTTCCTATATGGTCTTAGGCAAGTTACTAAATCTTTGCTTTTGTTTTCCTCATCCTGAAATAACAATATTCACCTCTTAGGGTTGTTACGAGCATTGAATGAATTAATATGTATAAAATATTTAGAACAGTGCCTGGTATACAGTGAGCACTATGTTTGTTAGCTACTATTATTTTTATATCTCATCTCCAAAAGCTCCTAGCAGAGTCCCTCAAAAAGTTCTGGGTTATATGTCCTTGGCCAAAATAAGGTGGATAAAAACCTGGTGCTGACAAGTGTATGGGAAAACAGCTATTGTTAATGGGAATGTAAACTGGTCCAATCCTTTGGAAGGTAATCGTTCAGTATACACATACCTTGACTTAGCAAGTATATTGCTAGAAATGTGCCCTATGAATATACTGACAAAAGTTCAACATCAGAACTATTTAAAAATACTAAGATGCCATCACCGTAAAACTGTAAACAACTTAAAGGTCCATCAGTAGAGGTCTGGCTGTGGGTATAGATTAACCCTCTGTACCCGGTAGAAAGAATGAGATCAGTTGTTGCTAACAAAGAAAGATCTCTAAGATAGTAAATGAAAACAACAACTACAGAGCAGTGCATTTAGTAGATCTCTTCCATATAAATAAAAAGAGTATACTGACATTTACGTATAGGCATTTTTTTTTCTTGTGGAGGGTTAACAGAGAAAAAGTGAACAGCAGTTATTTGGGAAATGGATCAATGGTAGAGGAGAATTTTCCTTTCATTCTAAATTTCTGGCATATATTCCTTTAATTAAAAAATGCCAGGAATATTATCTGGGCTGCAGTTAGAAGATGCATGTACTTTATTATTATCCTGTATTAATAAATGTTATTAAAAATAAATAAAACATTTACTTAGCAGCAAAAAAAAAAAAAAAAAAAGAGGAAAGAATACTGGAATTGAACTTCTCAGATTTAAGTGAAGAAAAAAATGTCCTAGTTTACAGATGCCTCATAAATTTACAATGATTTAAATGTGAAAGATGAGTTGATCTCTCCTGGTATGATCCATCTTGGAAATTTAAGATTGGCTCAAAACATCTCAAGATGGCAAACAGAGTATGTTCTAATTGCTTGTTATTATTTCTCTTTAGAAATAAAGAGAGCCTTTAAAACAGTAAGGTCAATTTTATTAATGTTTATTTTAATAAATTTATTAACATTTCTCTTCAATGTCTATTAGTTTACCTTAACAAATAAAGTATGACTATGACAAAATTACTGGGACTTGAACTTTAGAATTTAAGTAGCTTGGCTCAAGTGTGGGATAATATACTATCTCATTTATGAAATGATAAATAAATGGAAGATTTTACCAATCTGTATAATCTTAAAACTTATTTTAAACTTAAGGTGATATGGTACTTTCTTCTGGCTGAGAAACTTGCTGCATTTACCCTATTTTACTAACTCCACTCACTTTCTTAACTTAAAGATAACTTACAGCTGAATAATATAATTTTTCATCAATAAAAAATAATGAAAGCTTGCCATTTGTGACAATACAGATGAACCTAGAGTGTATTACATTAAGTGAAATAAGTCAGACAGAGAAAGACAAGTACCTTTTGATCTTACTTTTATGTGGAATCTAAAAAAAACGAAATAAGTGAACAAATAAAATAGAAACACCCATAGACAGAGAACAAGCTGATAGTTGCCAAAAGGGAGGGAGGGAGGAGATAGGAATATAAACAAACAATAAAAACAAAATAAAACACTGATTTATTTCCTGTTTATTCACAGAAACTAGTGTTTGAGGAACTCCAGCTAAAGAACAAACTCTCAGTTTAGGGGTTCTCCCAGTGGTGTTAAAGGGTGGAGACCATGAGAGTGAGCTGTTAACTTTGCAGATCACCTTAATGAATTTTTGAATGTGGAAAGGCAGATCTGGTGCTTAGTTTAGGGTGCTAAGTGCAAAGCTCATCTGGTGCAGAAAATTAATTAGTATTATTGTGAACGTTAGCAACCAGAGTGAGCTAGTGAGGAGAGACAAGGTAGCAAGGTAGCAAGATGCTGAGAGGAAAAGTTGGGTTGAGAAAAAAAAAAAAGATAAAGATGACTTATAACCATGACTAATTTCTTGGTCAAAGCTAAAGAGGTTAGTTACACTAACTTATTATTCCTCTAGGCTCATAGTAATACAAGAATCTGAGTAGTTAATAAACAATGTTACTTTAAGATGACTGACTTAGCAGCAAGCTTTCCATTTTCTAGAACAAGGCTGGGTAAGACACTGATTGTAGTCCACTGGTGGACTGTCAAGCAATTTTGCGGTGACTGCCTGAATAATAAAATAAATAGCTAGTGGACCACAACACCTGGAGAAAATTAGAAGTAGTCCTTGCCCTGAAAATGTCTATCTAGGCTTGTCCTAGAATTTAGATAGTTTAATGAGTATTTCTATATTAAATCTTATAATTAAAAGTAACACCAACACCAATCCTTTTCCACAAAAGATTTTAAAAACTTTACTCCATCTAGTGGTAGAATGATATAAATGCCGTTCTATACCTCATGGTATTGATGTACGTGTTTGCCATAGCAGAATTCATATTTCCACCAACCAACACCCTATAGGAAAGAAAACAGATAAAGTCATGTACAGGGGGATGGGGCCTGTCTCAGTATTGCCACATGATAGTAACTGCCACATGACAGTAATTGCCACATGACAGTGATTGCCACATGACAGTAATGAAAATATACGAGGGCTGTCTGGAAAGCATCCAGCCATGTAATGTGAAAAACATAAACGTTTATGACTGGATTTCTCTGGAGAGCCATCATATATAATTGTTAAAACCTGTAATAGCAATAATATGTTTGAAAACTAAAAATTACTGATAAATTAAAAAAAAAGACAAATACAGAGAATAACTGCTGTACTGCCTTGATAAAGTAAAATAAAATGAAAATACCACTTGTAAGTGTATTTCCCACTGGAGCTACTGGGACAAAATTTTACCTTTGCAGATGTTAACTCAACTTTTAAATGTGATTGCTGAATAACCAAAATGTAGGCTATATGCACAATCCAGCAGTCAACCAGAATCACATGTGACTTAGTTATAGAAATTATCTGTCAAATAAAGGTCAAATTTTAGCTTGTGAGTAAAGACAATATAATGGCTATTAGATTATAATAAGATGCAGAGAGAAAATGTGCATGGGGAGGCTTCCAGAATCCTGCCATTTCTCTAAAGACCAAAACCATTTTCAGTGGTGCTAATGCCTCTTGACTAAATAACACACTGTGAAAGCTACAAGATAAGTATTTAAACTGAAGGTTCACGTCTCACCCCGTGAAAGCAGTAAGAACCGCTGAGGAACTCTTTTATGAGTTGGTCATCTGTCAGTTTGGATATGTGTGTTGTTCCAACAGTGAGCACTGGCTGAGAACCAACAGCAATAGGTTTGTGCATTGCTGGAAATCTCTCTTCTTTAGCTGATTGTGAATCTTCCTAAAAAGAAACGTATATATGATTAAGGGCTTCGACACACTTAATATTTTCAGTTATGACTTAAATTATTATTTTTAAACTGTAGAAAAATTTTAGAAGTCTACTCATTTTTAATGTTTTAAGAAAATGAATTTTGGAATGCTTAAATAGTACAAGAAAGCTCTAGAAAAATGTTAGTTCCATCTACCAGTAAAGGGTATGGGGGAAATTCTTCACATAAAGGGATAATTTCCACTTCATATACCTTGTCTCATTATTCTTATAAAGTACTTTGCTACTTGTTAGATTTTTGTCTTTACATTTAGTTTTGAAAAATGTGGCTACTATGAGTAAAGAAAGGATAATGAGCAGCGTAAAGAGGAAAGGAATAGGAGCAAATATAAATATTAGTTATAATTATTGAAATGTAGCAGGACTTGGTTGTTGCCCTGGAGAAATCTGCAATTTAGTAAAGGAAGACACCAACTAATAAAGGTGCAGGAACCAGCAGGTTCGGAGGTAGTGGTGATTCAAATAGACTTTACTGAAGAACTGGAACATGAACACTTCACAAAGAGAAAACCCCTGATTAATTTTTAAATCAAAAATAATAATTTGTGATTTATGTGAATGCCCGTGTAACTGTGTTGTGTCTGTGTGTACATATATGCATGTGAACCTGAGGTAGAGATAAGAACAAATATGGGTGGTACGGTATGATATTTAAAGCCTAAAGAGATAAGCAGATATGGTGAAAAACTATATAATCCTAAGAAGTTTGGACATTCTCTGATGGTTTCAGGCAAAGATATGGACTGATCAGATTTTTAAGTAATTACTTTAGCAGTGGCAGAGAAGAAGTAAGAAGAAAATCGAATCTGGAGGTGAGGAGCCAGCTTAGGAGCTGCAGTAACTCAGGTCAGAGATGAAGAGGATTTAAAGTAGGAGTGACAGAAGAGAGGAGAGAAGACAGTAGTTTTAAAAAACGTTAATAAGTTAGAATCTGGTAGTTAACTGGGTATTGACAGTGAATTAAGAAATGAATCTAGAATTAAGTAAATTATTTAATACAATAATTAAAAAAATAGTAATGGGTTCCCAGTAAATATATAGTGGACATGATGTCTCCTTTTTTCACTGTAGGTGCCATTGACCAATTGTGGTTCTTTACTTCTATTTCAGCTTGGAGAAGTAACTGGACAGTTACTTTAGAAACCAATGACCATATGCTCTCTCTCCTCCAATATAAAGGAAGAACAAAGATAGGCAAGATGGTGTCTTAGTTTTTGAAAGGACCCTGAATTTTTTTGTTTTGTTTTTGAAGTGACTGACTAAAAAGAGAACAGATAAATACAAGGGTGTCGCTGGGAAAGGACCCTGCATTTTCTGTGTAACTATTTCTACATTCAGAGCCTGCTATGCTCCTGGCACTTGATAAGTGCTGAGTATTAAAAATGAGGCAGATGTAGTCACTGCTCCTAAGGAGCTAAGCTCTAATGGACTAAACTCCTTAGAATACATGAGACCTACAGTAAGGTTAGTTAAGACAAACAATAATACTGCACAGTGAAATCTGCAGCTAAAGACAAGAGGTAGGGAAAATAGAAGTATGACCATTTATTATTGCTTCTTGTAGGCAGAACATCTACTATCATTTTTAGGGAAAACTATTCCATAAAGGCAAGATGATAGTAGTTTTTTTGTAATAGGGTTTGGAAATTCATAAAAAGGAGTCCTAATAGTCCAGTAATTAATGTAATATAGTAACTCAAGTAGATCAAATCAAAATTCTGATGCCAGATTTGTATTTTTGTTTAAAAAAGAAAATTTTTTATCTTTATGATAAAACCTTGATCCACTATTAAAAGGCAAACCATATGCCAAATACCAATTTTTGAAAGTTATATGTAATAAACTAGATTTATAAAAAATATGATTCTGAAATAAGGATCAGTTTTAAGTGACTACTCATCCTACAGAATTATCTAAGATTTTCATATACAACAGGTACTCTAAAGATTGTAAGTATTTCAAAAGCATTACCATCTATAGCTTTTTAAAAATAATTTTTCTTAACTGGAAGATTAAACACATTAATTAAAGAAAAATAAACTGACACTTCTTCAATGAAGAGTATGTAAAGTTGGGATTTGTGAAGTATTTTGATCAAGCTGACTTTAAACACCTGTCAGTATTTAAATCACTATCAAGGAGAAGAGCAGAACAGAATTCCATCTCTAATCTTTTTTTTTTAAAGCAGTGAAACAGTAGAAGTACATTCCAGAGAAGAAGGAGTGGGCCCTGAGCAAAAGAGTGGTTCAAGGGCCCTGAATGCCAAGGCGAAAGTACACTCCAAAGAGGTCGGAGCGGGCTTAAACTGGCAGGTGGCTCAAGAGCCCATGTCTAGTCTTTTAATACATCACTTCAAATCAAATGCAAATTAATAATGTCAAGACAATTTTTCTTTCCTACCAGAATAGTGGTGTTCACAACACCCATAAAAAGTCCAGCAATACTTTTGCAGTAAGTACTCAAGAGAAGGAAACAGGCCTTGCAGATAAATGTTAGTTAATTAAACCATTGCTAAGTACCCATTGCATAACAGGTATCATGCAAGGGGCTGGAAACCCCTTCACAGTAATGAAAGCATAGTTTATTCTCCAGCCATTTTAATGTTAGGAAAAATAACCAATTTTACCCATGTAAGTTCTATAATGGAGGATTAAATAAAACACAAGACAATGGAAGAGGAAACATTTATCTCTTGCTGGGATAATCCATTAGAAGTCCTGGCTCACTTGCAAAGCAAGTGACACTGAAAGCACATCTTCAAGGTGAAGAAGTAGGTCATCAGGTGTAGGGGAGGGAAGGGAGAAAGCAACAGAAAAAGAGGGGAAATAGCATGTCTAAAGGCAAGGAGATTGTGAAGAATGTGGTACTTTCAGGAAACTCAAAGTTGTTCAAAATAGCCGGGATAAAGGGAATGGTGATAGAGATGAGGCTGAAGCAGGTCACAAAAGGGCTATTATCTCTTTGATAAAAATCAATGTATAAGCAATTATTTTATCCTGAAGTATATATATTTAACCACCAATGGGTTAAATATATAATAAAATGTTCATTTCAGAAAAAGCATTTCATCAGCTGTGTGGGAAGGATTAGAAAGGGAAGATACATGAGGAAAGTAGTTTCTCGTCCTAGGAAATAATGAGGTCTTGAATTAATGAGAGGACAGATTTGAAAAGCATTTAGAAGATAACTGATAGCTCTTAGTGAATGAACAGAGTTAAAGATGAATCAAGATAAGAAAAATGACCTCACAATTGGGTAGGGCACAGTGCTTTACAAACAATAGAGAAGATAAGAAAAGATAAGAAAAAGGTCAGTGTGAAAGAGAAAAACAGGATGAGTTTGAGATTACTGAAAATGTATGTGGCTATGTCCACTAGGAAGATGGAAAGGGAAGACAGCATATCAAAGGGGAGAAGCAGCATAGAAAAATGGTTAAGAGGAAAGGCTCTAGAACCCAGTCAACTGCTTTGATTCTAATCTGTAACCCATCACATCTCACTTCTCCTTGAACTTTAATTCCATATCCTCTGTAAAGAGGATAATAATAGTATATCTTATAGGTTGTTTTGAGGATTAGATAATAGCTCTTAAGACTCAATCCATATTAATTACTGTGATTGTGGTTTAAGTTCAGGAAAAAGGTCAGAGTTGAAGATGTATATTTGGAATCTATTGGCATATAAATAAAAGTTGAAAGAATGGGTATGAATGAGTTTACTTAAGGAGATGGCAAAATAAGTAGAGAAGGCAGCTATGGATAGAACTGTGGGGAACGTCAACATTTTAAGGGGCAGAAAGTAGAGAAAAATTAGTACACAGAAGAAAAGAACCAGAGATGAGAGTGAAGTAAAGGGAGGAGAAAAAGTTCAAGCTTCAAATATTAGTGTTTCATGCTATTGAAATGAAGTTATTGGGGGGGGGGGGAGGGGTTCCCTGGTGGTGTAGTGGCTAGGCTTTGGCGCTCTGAATGCTGCCGCCTGGGTTTGATTCCCAGCCAGGGTACTATCCCTCCTGCCAAAAAAAATGAAGTTATGCATATGTCCAGCACAGGAATCAAAAGACTGCTGAGATGGGTTGTAGTCTATTTTTAAAAGAGGCTTGCTTAGCTGGGAAGTCCAGCTAGTTAAAAATTAAACTTAACTAGGATGTCAAACTTAAAAATATTATGAAATCATAATTTTAAAATATAAAAGTTTCTGAGAAGTTCTAGAATAAGGAAAAAAATTAATATTAATAAAAAGAACTGGAATTTAAAACTTTGAGTCAGGAAAATAAATTACTACTACTGTACTACAGAAACCATTGATATGTTGATATACACTCTGAAATCTGGAGAAGGAAACACTGACAAAATATGGTTAGATAACTCTCATACCTCTTTATTTCTCCTAAAAGGCACTCTTAGAATTTCTTCCTGCTGTTCCAATTGTCTCAGCGTGAGGGGTTTAAATGGTGATCCTGGTAATGACTGGCAAAATATATCATTCACAGGAGATGCTCTGAATCTGTTAAGAAGAAAGCATTAAAGCTAAGCATATGGCACTTTAAAGCATGCACATTTCATGTTTAAAATATTAAATACACATCCTACCTATATTTAGGATGATTGCACAAAAGTGGTGTCAAAATGACAACTTCATATTCACAAGTTGTAACTTCAGCTACTGAAAGAATTTCATGCTTAGATTCAGGATGACATATGTACATCACAGTACTTGATCTGGGCCGGTTTTGTTTCAAACTACAAGGTGTACCATTTCCCATTCCCACAGGATAGTAGGGTGTCATCTGACCTTCGATATTTTTAGTAGGAATCTTAAAAAAAGAATGTAAGACAGACTTTTCATTAGAAATGGGGGTAGGAGGGAGGTTGGAAAAAACACTCATTCTGAAAGGAAGAAAACTATATTTTATTTATAAACTAACAATCATAAAGGTAACATTTCTATATTTCCTCTAAGTTCTCCCTCTAATATTCTTTTGATTTGCAAATTCTTGTATGAGCAAATGCATATTTTCAGACCTAGGTATACAGCAAGAAAAAGAAATTTTTATTTAGTGGTATATAAAGATGGTATATAAAGGTACATTTATATAACAGGCTATAATATCATGATTAATATGACTTATTTTTAATAGCTCTAAAGAAAAAGACTAAGATAAAAACAGTAACATACTATACTGGGCTGGTCAGAGCTTTCTGAACTCAATGAATGGCTGTGTTGGGAGTTTAGAATCTAGAGGGTTTGAAGTTTGATTTGCCAAAATGTGGAGCTACATAATAAAACACTATCTTCCAAACAGGAATCTAAACACTGTTTTGATTCATATAAATCTTTTCAAGGCCAGCAAAATACAAATGGAGAAATTTTCATGGAATGGGGGAATAAAGATCATGGCAGAAAACAAGGATTATTAAGGAATTAGCTCCCATACTTTATCTATATAAACACAAGAAAAATCTAATGTAAGGGCTGTAAAAAGATATCATTGTTAACATCTCCAAATAAGATCTTTGGAGGGAGGGGGCTCATCTTGTGTCACTTTGGTACCCTGTCAATGTCAATGTCCAAAACAGGTAATACATAAATGTTTCCAGGGAAAAATATTTTGAGATTTCTTATATGCTGTTTTCATGCTAATGCAGTATCTGGAATTAAAAAGTCCTGGGTTCAAATCCAACTTTGAGTTTACTAGCTTTATAATTTTGACAAAATTACAGTTTTTGTTATAAGTGAAAGTAGAATAATAATATACACTCAAAGGTTGTGGGGGAGAATTGAGCATTACTTTTTGTTACATGCTTGGCATAATACCTGACTTATAAATTGGAGTTCAGTAAATGTTAACTTTCTCCCCTTACCCTTTTCTTTCTCTTCCTTTATCATTTTACAATTTGACTTACATCTTGCTATTCTCAAGCCACATTAAATATTTTAAAGACACGTCTGTAAAATTAAAATCTTTTAAAATAGCAATGCTACGTGTGTCCATGCTTAGCTTATCAATTCCCCCAAAGCCACCCTTTTACATTATAGGCATCCCTCTTAATTTTTAAGGTCTTTTGGCATTTCACTTCTAATAAAAGTAGCATTCTGACATGAAACCATTTAGAGAAACATCTTCTATCAATATGTTATTTAACTCTGGAAATTCTTAAGATTCAGAAAGCACTCTTTGAAATAGAGGGACATTTAAAAATTGTGATTAGGCACGCTAAGGAATCATTCTTTTTAAACAGTTCCAGTCATTCATCAATTATGCATTCATCTTCAATAAACATTGATGAAGTACCTACATTATGTCTGGCACTTTGCTTTGTCCTGTAGGGAGAAGAAATAAAAGGCAGACCCTGCTTTTAAGATGCTTGTAGTCTGGCAGCTTGTTATTTACATAGTATATCGTTTATCTGTTTTACTCATAGGATAGGGACCAAACACCAGAAAAAATGCAAAAATTCTTATTATAATTGTCTCTACCATTAAATAGAGGGAACTACAGCTAAACCCAGAGATAATATAATGCTATTATTGAAACTTTCCCAGACACATCTGTGGTAAATTTATTTTTGTACAACCTTAAAAACAAATAAAAGTATCACAGTGTAACTTTTCTCAGAAAAGCCTAACATATGCAAATTTTTTTGATCCATTTTTTTTGCAATATTTTTTTTTTTAATTTTTTTTTTTGGAGCTCCCTGGCTGGGAATTGAACCTGGGCCGCAGTGTTGAGGGCACCAAAGCCTAGCCACTACACCACCAGGAATTCACCGTATTTGATAGGTAAAGAACACAATGGCTATATTCTGTCAATTAAGTTATATAAATTCATGCCTCACTAATAATAGATGTTAAGAGAGAAAAATCAACATTTGTCACTTGCCTCTTTTGATTTTTCCTTTTCTTCAGTTTCTTGTTCTGTGAAATAAATTAAAAGTGAGGGAAGTGTAAAGAATGACCAGTGATTTCTATATAAGATACAAATGACTAAGTTTTCAATCAACTCTGTAACTTAAATTTTTTTCTAATGAAGTCCCAAAATATATGCTTTTTATCTTACTACTCTTAGCTAGTTTCCTTAAAATAGTTTTTGGAAGGACAGTCATATTTAATCTTTACCTAGGAAATACTCTATTTGACACATAAAAACTGGCCATAATGCTTTCTTTGAAGCATTTTTATCTCAGTGAATAGTTTAACCTTAATTTAGTTTACCAATTTGAATAATATAAATTAATAAAATATTTCACAATTTGAGGGATACATCTACATGTCTATTTCCATGTAGAAAAACTTTGTTTAAACCAAGCGAGACTAATGCTATATGAACATAAAACACTAACATGTATATCTTATCAGATTTTTAAAAATTTACTAGGTAGGAAAAACATAATGTTTGTTAAAGCAGAAAAATAATAAAAAGATCTCTTCGAAAAAGTTTTCTAGGGATGTTCAGTAATTTTAGTGTTTTAAAATTCATAATCTCCAATAAGATCTTTTAAATTCCAATTTGAATATTTACCTTAAATCAAATTCCAATATAACTATCAAATCTCTATAGATACAAACCTTTTTCAGATAGAAGGTTCTTAGCCAACATATTCCCAAGGTAGTACTCATGAATATTTACTTTCTACAATTAAAAATAAAATAAAAATATAGTAAGCATTTTGCAAATACATTTTTCAAGAAAACAAATTTAAAAACCATAAATCTCACTATTATTAAAGTTCTCATTTTATAATGTTCTATACTTCGTATTCTGAAGAAAAACATACCTGACCACTTTCTTTCTCTTCATGGTACTGCCGAATGTGTTTTCCATGACATACTTCGTAAGTCCAGTAAGACTCAATCTAAGAAAGATGGATGTCTTTAAATATACAAAAGCCACATAACTCAACTGGATTACTTTTTGATAGTTTAAGTAGTTGAGTACATTTCCCCAAGCATTAGAGTAAGCTTTTATTAAATGAAATTTACTATTATGCTTCAGAAAAGTATGAAATTTCTGAAGCTTATATATTATTTTTGTTAATTAGCTATATGTGAACATTCTGTGAAGGTAATAGGTCTAGAATACATCTGGGGTCTGTAATAACCACCTGGCTTAGGGATCATCTTATACATAGCTTAAAAAATAATTACGATTTTTAATTAGATAGCATATAAAGAAAATTTCTTTTGATCTTAAAAACATTCAAAGCAGTTTGGTAAGTGATATTATTTGATACTGATATTATTGGGTGTTTGCTCCATATACTATATAGGGATTGAAGTGAACAAAATACTATTAAGCAATAGCTTGATTTACGAGTAAAATTTTTGTTGTTTTTTTTTTTTTAATTTGCGAAGCCACGGGTATGTGGGTAATTCCCCGGTGGTAATCGAACCCAGGCCGCAGTGCCAACAGCACCAGCACGGAGGCCCCAAGCCACCACACCACCAGGGAACTCCCTACAAGTAAAATTTTGATACAACGTAAGACAGTAAAAAGAAATATAGAGTTATTTTCAAGCATGTATTGGCTGCTGGAAATTTATTTTCTATTTATCAAGTGAATATAAAATACATACTCTGTAGGAACAACTGCTTTGTTTAAATAGTGGCTCCAACAGCTCTCTTGGATTAGGGCCCTTATAATCCTTTTCTTCTTCCTATGAGAGAACTAGAGTTTAATACTTACAAGTATTCTAGAACTTTACCCAACTCTGCTGTTTGGGTATTAACTCATGCTCAAATCACAAATGCTTGGAAACAAAAAGGGGAAAAAAGTCAAAACCTTTAATAATATCCTTTACTATACCACTTCTTTCAAAACAATTGAAGTATAAGATATGGAGTTATAGAATAATCGTCCATTCTTCTCTTAATAAAAGGTTTATGAGTATCAGTTTCCTAAACAATTCTTTTAAACCTATTTCAGAATTTTTTTTGGGGGTGGGGGAGTAGCTCCATGGCTGGGAATTGAACCTGGGCCGCAGTGTTGAGAGTGCCGAAGTCTAGCCACTTCACCACCAAGGAACCCCCTATTTCAGAATTTTTAAATGCTTTCATCCAAACAAATTTTAGCTATGAAAGCTTCAGATAGTGGAATATTGTGTAGACTGTATAGGAAAATTTTAAGGATTTCTTAGTTTTCTACGTATTTTTACATTTCAAACTTGATGCCATATATACAAGGGCTGTCCACAAAAAAATCCAGCCATAAATGCTTCTATTTTTCTTTCTTTCTTTCTTTTTTTTTTTTTTTTTTTTTTAATGTGGGTAGTTCCCCGGCTGGGAGTTGAACCCAGACCGCAACATTGAGAGCGCCGAAGCCTTAGCCACTACACCACCAGGGAACTCCTAAATGCCTCTATTTTTCTTATTACATGGCTGAATACTTTCTGGACAGCCTCATGTGTGTGATCATGTGTGTGTGTGATTGTGTGTGTATATTTGTGTCTTAAGGAGGTTTAAAATGAAACAGATTAACTGTCTTTCACAGATTTCCAATCTAAACGAAACCTAAGAAAGCATTCACTGAGTTTAGTATGTCCATTTCACAGATCATGAAAATATTACATAATTAGCTCAGTAAATTTATTGAGTGGAAGAATTAAGTTTCAAATTTGTTCAAGGTTCCAGATCTAACTGTAGCCTATACCTCAGCCTCCTGGCTCCTAGGCTGGTGTCCTTCCCATTTTACCATGCTGCCTCTCCTGTTTCATCTTGAAAGAAGTCATTGCCTTAAAGGATGGATAAGAGGCAGTTAGGGCATTTTAGGAGGAAGAAATGGGCAGAACCTAAGGTAGTGAGAAAGCATAAGGTACCTATCGATTTATTAGCAACTCTTTATAAAAAAATGTCAAATATACATTTGAAACTTGTATTAATACATTGTTTACAAACCCTTACTTTTCTAAGAGAAAGCAAGCATTGAGGTAGATTTTTATTCAAAGTAATAATAACTGGTTGCTAATTTTTCCAGGTTGAACTATAAAATCAAAGAATTCAGGATAACAAAAGTGATTACTATTTTTATAGTAAAACAAGTTGATTGAAAAACCTGTCATTCAATTTTATTTTGAAGTATGTGACTGCAATGTTTTAAATAAATATCTTTGGTGACAGGGATTATCCATATATTTAAAAAAACATACCTCATCCCCACCTGTCACAAGGGGAAGAATGCATTTATATTTTTCTTTATGTGTAGTTGTCATGATGACATAGTTATCTTCTTTATACAAAACTCCAGTTGTAGGCTAGAAATAGAATTAAAAATAACATTACTTTCTCTGGTTAAACTGCATTGCCTAACCTACAATCCTAAGTCAAACTAATTTATCATTTCAACAGAAAATTTTAAAACATATTTCCAAAGGAAAAGGGAAAAGATTCTATGTATTTTTTAATGACCAAACAAATATGATAAACTATACTGGTGTTAGAATATGACAAAAAAATGAACAAAGTTTGGGGTATAAAAAAGACTGAAGTTATAATATAGATTAAAAAGCATTAAAAGGCAATAAATGTTCATGGAAACACCATCACCGGATACTAATTACTCCTACTAACAATTACCACCTATATGTGAGAAGCAACAGCACTTCACAAAGGTGCTCTCGGTTCTGGTGGGACACCTGAACAAAATATAGTGCAGTATTTTTCATAGTTGGATAATGTATAAATTACTTTTAAAGAAAAATTGCTATGGATCCTCTTTGCTGACTTTTTAAAATATGGATCATGAGTATACAAACCTTTTCTGTAAAGGGCCAGATGGTAAATATTTTAGGCTTTGTGGCCCATATAGTCTCTGTTGCAACTACTCAACTATGCCTTGTATGCATAGGCAATATGTAAAGGAACAGGAATGACTGTGTTCTGAAAAAAATGTATTCATAAAAACAGGTGGTGGGCTAGCCCAAAGGTGGTGTTTGCTGACTCCTAGCATATATCAACAAAACTATCCTTAAAGCTTTCTACACTATGAAACCAAACAATTTTACAAATCAAATATAAACCAATGTAATTCAAATGAACATTTCAACAGAACTGATATTATTTAACTAAAAAGAAATCTCTGTGATAGCAAATGTGTCACTACCATTACAGTAGAGGTTTCACAGTCTATATAATGTGTTCTGTGATAATTCTCTCTTTTCTCTTCTTACAGTATTATGAAACCACTGTACTATTTGGCTATCTCTGGCAAGGAGTAAACCACTCTTATTAAGTAACTGTTCTTTTCTCAATTTAACGAAAATAACTCTTAACCATAATAAAACTAATACTACTTGACACCAAGGTCATCTTAAAATACAAATGCAAATTAGGGCAATGTTTTCCAAAGACAATAAAACAAAAAACAGTAGTAAATACTAGCTGTATTAACTACATGACAGTACTATTTTAAATGATAATACTATTTTAAGTCCTTTACATTTATTAACTCATTGATCCTAAAAACAAGTATTCTACATATTTTACAGACAAGGAAACAAAAGCCCAGAGCTTAAATAATTTGTCCACATTAACACAGCTAAGTAGCATAGCCCACAGACCAAACTAAATAGACTGGTTCCACATTCTGTGTGCTCTTAAATTGTTATAACATATTTGAAGCTTTTGTTAACACTTTTTGTTTTTACATTTCTATATAGACTCCTGGATTATGGTCAAAGATCCTTGTGAAGAATCAAAAAGATTTTAAGGTGAGAGCTGCAAAGTCAGATTTATGATAAAGGAGTCCTAGAAACATTTATTTAGTTAAGCCAACAAATTGCTGTAACATTTATAATGCCTTTCAATGTTTTTCAGATATATTCTGAATACCGTGTTTTTCTGTGTATAAGATGCCCCCATGTTTAAGACAACTCCTACTTTTCTAACCCAACATTAAGAAATCAGTATTAACTGGTTACTCCCTTGTGTAAGATGATCCACAATTTGGGGTCTAACAATATTTACATGGAAAAATATGGTATATGATAGTGAGTTCTGCACGTGACTCACATTCTCTTTGCAATGGATGGTCTGAAGCATTGTAAAATCACTGCTGTACTGTAGTGAAGGCAGATACTAGCACTTAACTGTATTCATCTCTATTTGTGAAATAACCTGCAACTCTAATGTTCAGAGTTGAATTCTACAGCAGTATTAACTCATTTACTAAAATGTTCACCACAATGCTAACAATGGAAAAAGAACTGCTTGTTTGAAACCACAGCAAAGAAAAGGAAGAAAATAAATTTCTTGTAATAAAAGCTACTCCTGGGTTTTATGTTTATAGGATATAGAAACTCATTCCTCTGCTTCTTGTTTTTAAGGTCTAGTCTAGGTAAGGGGTAACAAGAAACAGAAGCTATCACTATTCTTGTGTGATGATGCAAGGATTTGTCTTTCATTAGTTTTGGAATGGCTACTTTCCTGTCAATAAAACAGACCCAGTAGGAATTATTCTATCTGAAAACTCTTTGCTGAAATAGTGAGTCACTTATTGGGATCACAAAGTGAAAAAAAAATTTGGGGTGACTGGTTCCCTGGAAATTGAACCTGGGCTACGGTGTTGAGCGCATTGAAGCCTAATCATTATACCACCAGGGAATCCCCTGCAAAGTAAAATTTTTAACAAAATTTACCCTACTATTTTTGTAACAGAAATTACTAGAAAAAGTAAAATTTTTAACCTTTTATGATTTTCTAAGTTAAAAAAAATTTTAAATCTACTAAAATGCTTCCTTCTGATTTTGTGAAACAAGTTCTTTAAGAAAACAAAATATAGAAAATTCTGAATGTATAGAATCCCAGGTAGTTTGTAAAAACAGGTGTTTTATGTAACTTAACACCTTACTTTAGTGTAAAGATAATATTAGTGATGTGATAAAAATCAGATTTTTAATATAATGAAGGGAGTATGGTACTTTTAAGGTTAAGGAACTTTAAAAATATCTTGGCAGGGGAGAAATTCCTAATGTTTGAGATGAATCTGGAGGAATTTAGAGGAGAAACAAAACTATCCTTAGGAGAGGCTGTAAAATTAACTCTGTGGCACAACTTGTCAACATATGTAACATGCTTGGAACACTGGAGATGGTCACTATTCCTACCAAGCATAGTGTTTGGGGAAAGTTTTTGAATGGGAGTACACTTCTATATTAACAAGAGAAGTAGAGAAAATTAGACTCATGTTGTGGTTTTACTTTGGTTGAAATGCATGAACTCTGAAGTAATGAAATTAAACACTTTAACGACAAAGAGATATTTCAGAAAAAAATATATACATAAAAACAAAACTGAACGCTAAAAACCAGTAAAGAATATCATAATAATTAATTAAATAATGTAAACATTTAAAAATGTACAAATTTTTGGTGCTTAATACTTTTTCTAAGTAAATTGAAAGCAAAATTGTAATGATTATGTAGTTTTGATATATCTGAATGGGAAGATGATTTAAAGCACAAATAATTTTAAAGCTAAAAAAAAATTCAGATCTAATTCAGTCCCTTCCAATTTTAGATGGTAGAGATAAAGGCCCTCATCCTAGTTTATACAGCTGCTTAGTTATATACAAACATCCAACCAGCTAGCCTGGGAAGGCTGTAGCTTCAATTACATAAAGTAGGGAAGGGAAGGCTTCAGATTATAAAAATATTTTTAAAAAAATCACAACTAATGATAATAACTCTTGGGGTTTATTTTTGCATGAGGGCGAGAACTTTTGCCAACTCACAGAAAAATGTCTCTAGATTTTTCTCAAAATAATTCAAACTTAAAAGAAAAAAATTCTCCCCAAATCTGCATATATGCCCATCTTAGATTGTTACATTGCCAAAGAAAGTAATTAAAAACAAAATTTTAAAATAAAATTGATAGGTACCTGAAAGGTTGGTATAGCATAACTTCTTTTTAGCCAGCAAATACCAGTGCCACAACGAAAACTGAACAAGTTGGTAGTAACCTCTAAAAGGCTAGTTTTAGTCATCCATTTGTAGATCAGTAAGTTTGCAGGGCTGCATATAAGTATGCTTTTTTTTAAAATTAAAAATAAAAACACAGGTGCAAGAGTAAAAAATTTTAATGACCACATTCATTAAACATTTGCCATGTTCAATCCAAGTGTGCTCTTTGGAAACAATAACAGACATTGGACTAAAGTATTCTCACCCCAAGCCTGCTAAAGTTATATCTGACTTACAACTTTTACATAAGTATTTCAATATATTATCAATATTTCATGGCATTAACCCAAAGATAAATCTGGTTTCCCAGAGAAATATTTAGTTAGGTAAATTTGAACTACCAGAATTGGAGAACTGAAAACAGAGGGGTGGAGGAACAAACCAGGTGTGAAATAATAGCAAGAACATTAGCAAATAGGAAGCTGTTGTAGTAATGATGACATCCATTATCCTGGTAAATCTTTTTTGACACGATAGTATCACTTACCCATGTTTCAATGAAATAATAATAGAACAATATACTAAAATAGTCTACCAACTGCAATGACTATAGGTAATTGGAGTAAGAATTTTAAAAAAGCTTTGCATTTCCCAGGACTTCAATTAGAAATAAATGAATTATTATATGGCAAGTATCATAAGAGCACAAATTTTACTGGCCTTCAGTGCATGGGAAGACTTCAGCAGTAGACCCCTCAAAGAAAAAGACTGCAAATTTTCATTACTAGGAGGTTATAAATATGCTTGCTCTTCACTGTAGAAAAAGTGATCATGGTCCGAAGTCTTAATACATTAAAACTGTAAAGGATACTCTGCATAGAGCATCGTTAACATATCACAGGAGAAATAACCCTCTCAAAAACTACTTTGAAAGGAAAAACACTGTGCGTATATGTACGTGTGTGTATACAAGAGAGAAAGAACAAATATGAGAGAGGGAAAGCATATGTGCAGTACATGGACTGTGTGGGCAGGGTGGTGTGTAATACCGAAGAAGGGAAGACTGCCGGTGGGGGAAGAGCTGCAGTTGACTCTGTAAAGAGAAGACAGATGTGTACGCCTGACGTGGTTCTAAGAAAGCTTCTTCCGCAGGGTGAGAGTGTTGGTAAGCAAGGTTTAGTGAGGCAGATTTAAAAAAGGGAGAGCAAGTGACCACTGGATCCCCAATGCTTAGCATGGAGGGCACAGCCACATGATGTATTCGATAAATACTTGCTGTATGAATGAATGAACGCGGGGTAAATGACGTTTTGGACTGGGGAAGGAGGCATGCGCCTGTAGAGGTGGTCCTAGGGGGAAAAAGCATAGAACACCAAGGGAAGGGGCCAAACCCTTAGTGCCGGGGAGAAGAGAGATGGCTACGGACTTCGCGAGGGCACTGACCAGAGAGAACTCGGTGCCGGGCCAGTTGACTCGGAAAGGGATGTCATCGCTGAGTTGGGGGAGCGCTCGGCCGCCGCCAGACGCCTCTAGGAGGCCGCAGAGGACCAATAACACCGGCCCGCCTGGGACCAGATTCCGCGCGCCGCCGCCTCCTTCCTCCATCCTCCACCGCCGATTTCTCCAGCCGCCGACACAACCTCCTCTGCCTACAGAGGAGAGGAGGGGGAGGAGGAGGAGGAGGAGGAGGCGGCGGGACTACTAAACGCCCAGGCAGTCGGGGCCCAACCGCCGCCACGTCTCCTTCCGGAGAGCCGGGCAACGCCGCCCCTGCCCACTTGGGCCACTCGCAACCGTTTCCGGGGCAGGCGGCATATCAACATCCGGGGCCTCCGAGCCGCCCGCCTACAGAAGCCGGGACACTGGCCGGGTTTTCTTGTCTCCCACAACCGCAGTTTCGCGGGGGAATCGAACGTAAAGGCCTCCCAGCGGGGGACACCCGAAGACAGGGCCTCGGACCAGTCTTTTCCGTGAAGTGGAGGCACAAAGAACCGGTGAGTCCGGATGGTGGCGAGCGCTCCCTCCTGTCACCCGCGTGGCTCTCTAACGAGTGGGCAGCGGTTTGACCCGCACTGGAGCGGGAAGAAAAGTGTGAGTGGCTGCGGGTGCTGGTCTTTAGACGAGGAAATTCGAAGTAGTGATCAGTGAGAAGTGGCGGAGTTCCTGACTGATGGATCCTCTTCGCTGCTTTTCGTTTTCCTTTTCTCCGCACGTAGCTTCTGCACGCTTCATCTCCGGCTTGAAGCTCCTCTCCGCTTCTACTGCTGTGGGCGGTGGTTATCTCAGTTCTTAGCAGTTACGGACTAACCCGGGGCAGAATGCTCAGTCTCTGCATCCCTGGGCTAGGGGGTGCCTGAGCTGAGAAAACCTGTCACAGTGTGAGAATACTTTACTTCTCCGAGGTTGTCACGGACGGAGCCTCTCCTAGTGGGGAGGGCAGCTGGACATCACAACCTCTACATTTTTACCCCACGTTGGGCTTCTTCATCTCAGAGTTGAAGTGTTGGATTGTTTTGTCAAGGAAGCTGATACGTTTCGTTTTGTGAGGTTCAGGGCCAGGCGAGTGTGAGGTTATGAATCGCGTGAGGTTAAGACACTTCGGACTGCATTAAAAAAATCAGAGTTTTGGATTTCCCTCTCCCTCCTTAAAAAACGCCGTTGTTTTAATTTCTGACATAATGGGTTATACACTTAAGCTACAGAGCACCTATCGTTTTTCTGGCGGTAGGAAAAAGGAAATCTTATTGCTAAAAATCTGCTAAAGACTGCCCCCCACCGCCCCCGCTCCACGAGTTGAACCAAATAAGAAAGTGGGAACAGCACTCTATTTTTCATCTTAAAAATTTTCCTTTTTTAAACATAAGGAATCCACAGTATCAAAGAATGTTACTTTGTTCCATAATTGAAGTGTTCATTAATTTATTTTGCACTTCTTATTAATGCTTAATGTGTGCTAGATCACTTGGCTTAGTAAAATAGCAGATAAATGTGTCTATCCTCTGTCTCAGTGGTCTGGCAAGGGAGATTACACAAACAAATAATTGCAACCTACTGTGGTAATAATAATAGTAAACATTAATTTGGCATTTACTCTGCTAGGCATTAATTAGTCCAAGTATTTTACGTATATATATTACGACGAAGGTATTATAAATTATACGGTAGAGGGATGTTGGGATGGAGAAATAAAGAAGGAAGTGAAGAACTCTAGAGTTGGACAGGAAAGGCTTCCCAGGAGAGATGACATTAGAACAGGGGTTTTAAGAATTTATAGTAGTTCATCAAGCAGGTGGGGAAGTGTGTTTCAAGCAGATGGTCCATTAGGGCTTTGGTGTAGTCACAGGACAGGGTGGGATGGAATTATCAGGAAAAAATTGGTGTTATAGAGGAACAGAGGTGGTTAGTTCGGTGCAGGTTGCATATGCCCTTCAGAAGTGTTTGAACTTTATCCAGTAGGTCAGAAGTTCTTGAGGTTCTAGACATTTTGCATTGGAATCATCTGAGGTGACCCCTGTTTCTGGAGTATTCGCTCTCATATTCCAAATGTATTAATACAGAAGTTACGCCCCTTTAAAAGTATTATAATTCCAAATGTATTAATACAGAAGTTACGCCCTTTTAGAAGTATTATAATATAAATGAACCTATTGTTTTAGTAACCTTAGTAACTTCTGTGTTTCAGGTTTTATGAACATGTGCTTATAAAGAAGAGGCGTTACTTGTGTTGGATCCTGTATTTAAATGAAGAACAACAAAAAAAGAAAACAGAAGAAAGGTAAGGGGAAAAATTAATAATTGAATAATCTTAATGAGTAAGATAGGAAATGCTGAAGTCATGAAGGAAAAAAGACAAACAGTAGTCCCCCCCTTATCCTCCATTTTGCTTTCTGAGTTTTTAATACCAGTGATCACCCATAGTCTGAAAATATTAAATGGAAATTTTTAGAAATAAATAATTCGTAAGTTTTCAATTGCATGCCATTCTGAGTAGTGTGATGAAATCATATGTTGTCTGCCTTTGCCCTGCCTGGGTCATGAATCATCCCTTTGTCCAGCGTATCCACGCTGTGAGTACAGTACAATAAGATATTTTGAGAGAAACCACATTCACTTGACTTTTATTGTAGTATATTGTCATAATTGTTCTATTATTATTGTTTTTAATCTCTTAGTGGGCCTAATTTATAAATGAAAATTTACCATAGATATGTGTGTATGTATGTGTGAGTGTGTGTGTAAACATATGTAGGGTTCAGTACTATCCATGGTTTCAAGGAATCCACTGGGGGATCTTGGGATGGGTGCCCCACTGATAAATGGTTCTGGCTGAGATCATCTAGGGAAAAAGATTGAGGATAACAAAGGGAAGAAAAGCGTCAATGCAACATTAGATATAAAACAGCATAGAATTAACAAAACAGACTGGGAAGGTGTGCCTGGTAAAGCAGAAAGAAAATCAGGAAACTGAGATACCTGGGAAGTCAATAGAAAGACGTGTTTCAAGAAGGAGGGAGTGACCAACTAGCTGCTTCAAATAAATTCTGCTGACAAGTTATATAAAGATGAGAATTCAAGTAAAGTAACCATTGGATTTTGCAGCATGGAGGAGGAATGGAGGGGAAAAAGGCTTGACTGGATTGGATTGAAATGGAGGTGTATGTTAAATTAAAAAGAGTATATTTTTGCACTTTAGCATAGTATAAACTAGAGTTTCTCAACCTCAGTGCTATTGACATTTGGGAGACACTGTAAGATAAAGTATTGCAGACATTCAAAGGAGTGGGTGATTACTTCTAACAAGGGACGAGAGGAAGGAAGGGTAGAAATCAGTTAAATAGTCCTGGTACTTAAATCGGACTTTTAACAGATGGTGGGATTTGGATTTACAAAGCTGGCAAAGAACTTTCCTAAGTGGATGAAAGAGTATGAGCCAAAGACATATAGAGATCAAAAGTAATTTGGTTTGAGTACAGGAAGGGGACTTGGGAATGACATAAGTTTAGTATGTGACAAGGGTGACATTTTACAATGGTGGAAAACGATGTTTTAATTAATAAGTGCTGCTAGTGTAATTTGCTATCCACTTATAAGAAAAACAACTAGATCCCCTCATCATAAAATACACAAAAAGTAAATTGTGAGTTGAAGATATATATGAAGAAATTAGAAGAACATTTGTGTATTTGGAGTAGAGATGGCATTTTTTAGTAAGACAGGAAATCCAGATATTGTAAAAGGAAAGATATATTTGCTATTATACACATTTTTAAAATTAGTAATTTTGATTAAAGTTAATAATGTACAAACGTTTTGGCCTAGTGATTTCACTTTTTGGAATCTTTTCTTTAAAAACAAAAGCCCTGATACATAAGGACGTTTGTACAAAGATATTTATGTGGCATTTATGTAGTGGCACAAAAACCATGGATATCTGATTTTCCAACAATAAGGCAATGGCTGAATAAATAATTATATGCGAACTCTGTACAACTAATAGTGAGGTGGTTAGGAGCAGGAGCTCAGGAGTTAGGTGGGTTACATTCTGATCCCAGCTGTCCTACCTACTGCATGTGTGACCTTGAGCACATTACTTAACCAATCTAGAGCTCAGTTTTCTTATCTTTAAAATGGAGAAAATAACAATATAAGATAGAACTATTACAAAGATTCAAATTTATTATGTATTCTATTCATGTAACAGATATTGTGTCCAGACACTATTTTAATTAATATATAAATATAAACTTACTTGATTTATTCCTCAGAATAACCCAAAAAAGTAGGTTTTGTTTTCCTCATTTTACTGATGAGGATACTGAGACATGAGAGGTTAATACCATGTCCTAATGTAATTCTCTCTCTCTCTCTCACACACACAATTATTTATCTATGCTGTGTTATAATATATGGATGTATAAAACTGTACATTTTTTTCCAGTTGAAATTTTTATGAGTTAGAAATGAGAACCAAAAACTAGGGCTTTGAGTTAAAAGTTACCCCAAGTCTCTTTATCGTTTTTCATTTAGAGATTTAAAGGGCAAAACCAAAAAATAAAGGCATTTGCTCAGCTTAGCAGCTGGTATGCAGTCTGAGGTTGTTAGTACTAGTTATTCCAGAGGCTGCCTAAGATAGTAATGGCTCTTTACTCTTAATTTCCAACTGTTCCCCCCACCCTCTAATTCCTCCTTTAAATATAATTCACTCGTTGGTAATAAAAAAGATGAGAGGACTGGGATACACATTTTGGGAAAAACGAAGGGAAGGAAAAGCTTTTGACCTTCAGAAATTTTTGGTTAAAATACTATGTGTATACAAGTGACAGAATGCCAGCAAATATATGGGTGTAAATGTGAATATTGTCCCTTTTTTAGGCAGAAGGAAAAAAAAGAGTCAAAGTTTGATTTCAAACCAAGCTCAGAAGTTTCTTTTTTAAACACCATGCTTTATATTTTCGTTTGTTTTTACAAGAATTTTCTATAAGAACTAATTTTATACTCCATGTATATAACAACACCTATGCACAGCAATACCTATGTAGTGTTCTTGGCAAACCTGTATCTAAAAAGAAAATAATAAAACAGATCCAAAATGTAGCACATTCTATAAAGCAGCTGGTCTGGACCTTAAAAAAGTCAGTGCCTAGGAATAAGGAGACTCCTATATAACCTAAGATGTGTACTACTATCACATCTTAGAAAAATAACAATGATTTCAATTCTCATCATTTATTTACCTTTTTTTTCCCATTCAGGATTCAATCAAGGTTCATGTCTTATATTTGATTGTTGAAGTCTCTTTTAATCTATAACACTCTCCCTTTCTGTTGATTTTAAGGCATATTACTATTTTTTGTATAACTAAGAAAAGAAAGTAACCCCTGCCGAATTTATGACATGCCATCTAATGTAAAACTCATCTCAATTACAGAAGTTTTCAAATGGGATATGTGTATTAACAAAATAAGGCAACTTGCCTTTAGGTCATAACACAGGTAAGCAGTGGAACTGGATATCAAATCCCAAGCCGTATAGCTCCTGAATCCATTGTTTTGGCTACTAGATAGTGGTATCAACGAGTTATCCCATGTAAGCCTTTTTAGCATAGTGCCTTGTATATAGTAAGTATGTAATATGGGTTAGCTTTTATTATATTACCATCATTTTCACTACTGTTACAATTTACTACTATGTGTTTATAATGTTTGCATTCTGTGACTTCATTTGGTCTTCTGTGCTTTGTTTATAGATTGGTTTTTATACATGGAAAGCCTATAAACTATTTACAATATAATTATGCAAGCACCATTCATTATAAAAGCATGAGGTATAATTGGAACTGCAGAGAAAGAAATGTAATTATATTAATCCTCTTCCACTTAAAGTGTCCTATTAGCTTCCTAATAATAGTGTTGTATTTGCTAAAATGAATTTATTTTATTCTTGAAGATTTTTGAGCTCTCAAACATGTTTTTCTAATTTACATTAGTGGATTTCCAAATCTGTTGCATATCCTATTGTTTTGTTTACTTTTAAATTAGTATTTATTTCTATTAGTTTCAGATGTATAAAATAACAATAATTAGGCATTTACACCTCTCACAAAGTGATAACCCCACTGAGTCTTCTACTCATCTGACATTGTACATGGCTATTCCAATACCATTGGTTACTCCTTGTGCTGTACTTTATGTCCTGTGACTATATATATATAACTTATATACATAGTATTATTTTATATTAGTTTCAGGTGTATAGCATTGTGGCATTTATATAACCTATGAAATGATTCCCCTGATTAAGTCCAGTACCCATCTGTCACCCTACATAGTCTTTACAACATTATTGACTAGATTCCCATAATGTATTTCACTTCCCTGTGACTATTTTGTAACTACCAATTTGTGCTAACTGATCCCTTCACTTTTCTCACCCATCTTCCCAATCCTCCTCCCACTTAGCCACTATCAGTTTGATTTTTGTATCTATGAGTCTGTTTCTGTTTTGTTGGTTTGTTTATTCTATTCTTTAGATTTCCACATATAAGTGAGATTGTTCTTTTTAAATAACTCTCCTAGGTTAGGTCTTCTGTTTTATGAGGTCTAACAATTAAGTTTGGGAACTTGCCACAATGTGCTTATATTGGCAGCACTGTACAGACAACCAGTAAGGAAGGTTTCATAACCTTGGTATATATGTGTCTCACCGCTGTATTTGTGTTGACATGTGGCAGTGTCTTGCCGAATGGCATTTATTATTGTTTTTGCATGGTTTTGTGTGTCCTCGTAAGAATGTTGGAGCTTGAATTTCACTTCCACCCTTGCCTTGTTAAACTTGGCAAGGGTAGAAGTGAAATCAGGTACAGGTTATCCTCAAGTTTATGGGAATATTGCCATGAAGAAAATGGCAGTGTATAAATGAATTAAACCTTTTTCTGTAGGGAGAAAAAGCGTCACTGATGAAGAGAGCTCAGGGGAGCTAGTAATGAGCAGAACTGATGAAAATATTGCAAAAACTTACTGAATTGTGCATCAAAATCATCGGCTGACTGTGAGAAGCATAGCAGACCAACTAAACTTCAATTGGGAACACTTAGGAAAATCATAACTGAAAATTTTGGCATGAGAAAGGTGTGTGCAAAAATGGTCCCTAAGGTGTTTACCAGTGAACAAAAAGCAAAGGAGAGTTGAAGTTTGCCAAGACCTTTTGGAGAAGCAAGACGATGTTTGGGCTATTTTATCACTGTTGATGAAACATGACTGTACCAATACAACCCTGAAACAGGGTCAAAGTGCATAATGGAAGCCAGGCAATTCTCCATGACCTAAAAAGTTTCATCAGTCCAAATCAAGAGTCAAAGTTATATTGCTAACCTTTTTTGATATCAGAGAGATTGTTCATTATGAATTTGTACCAATTGGACAATCAATCAACCAAGTTTACTATTTGGAAGTACTGAAAAGGCTGCATGAAAAGATGAAAAATGACCTGAACTTTTCAACCAACAACTTATGGCTCTTGCATCACTGCAGTTTACCAGCTCACATGGCACTGTCTGTGAGGGAGTTTTTAGCCAGTGAATAATTAACTGTATTGAAGCACCCACCTACTTACCTGATCTGGCCTCCAGTGACTTTTTTCTTTACCTGAAGGAAATATTGAAAGGAAGACATTTTGATGGCATTTATGACATCAAGGGTAATACTACGACAGCTCTGATGGCCATTCCAGAAAAAGTTCTAAAATTGCTTTGAAGGGTGTTGGCGTCGGTGCATAGCTTCCCAAGGGGAGTACTTTAAAGGTGACCATGGTAATATTCAACACTGAGGTACGCTGCACTTTTTCTAGGATGAGTTCTCGAACTTAATTATCAGACCTTGTATGTTATTCCGTGTCCTCTTCTATCTCAGATTTCCTCCCCACCTTTTTCGAGTGCAACAATTTTCAAGTAATTTTTTCAGTAAAGATACAAATCAGGTTTAATTTTTCAGTAAAGATACAAATCAGCCTTCTTGTGCATGTGTGCATGTTTGTTCTAGGACTTGTCTATCTGAAAATGCATTTATTTTGCCATCTCAATAAATAGTTTGGGAGTAGAATTCAGAGTTCAAAATCATTTGGTTTTGCTCAAAACATTGAAGGCATTGTTTCTTTGTCTATTAGTATCTAAGGTATAGGATGAGAAGCGTAATGCCAGTCTGACTATCTTTTTTTGCAAGTGATAATGCTTTTTCCTCTGGAGTGTTTTATAAGACTTTATCTTTGTTTTTATGATAATTTATGAGAGTGTTTCTAGGTATGGGTTTGTTTTTTTTTAATCCTTTATGGTGTTATATGTTTTCTATTTCACTGCTGGAAATTTTCTTCTATTATTTCTTCACTCACGTTCTCCCTCTGTTTTCTCTGTTCTATTCAGAATACCATTTAGATTCTAACGAATAGACAGCAAAAAAGGACAAAAGCAGAAATGTTAAGTAATATGGAGAATCATGCCAAATGGTCCAGTTCCTTGACTACAGTTCTCTTTTTGACTTTTTTTCAGTGTTTTTTTTTTCCCCACATGGTTTGCAGTTGCTCATTTTTAATGAATGCCATGTCTTCATAGATTTCTTTGAGAACATCATTCACAAATTTTAAATGTTTAGCTTTTGTTCATAGAAATAGCTGTGCCTCCTTCAGGTCAGTTGTTTATTTTCATCCCTTTCTTTTGTGCCTTTTGTGTTTCCTCAGGAAATTTTTTTCTTAAAATGATTCTTGAGCTCTTTTTAGGTGAGCAGGGCCTCACATTGGGTACCATGGATAGTATGTAGGAAAAGAGCTGCCTCTTCCTCCTCTCCCTCCATCCTATACCCAAATAAGGAGAGCTTTATTTTGGAGCTTGAAGATTATCTGATGCTTTCAGGATAAACTGTTAATTAAAAAAAAAAAAACAAACAGTTGTGGTTTTAGCTAGAAACCAATACTGTTTCTACTAGACTTTCTACGTGTGAAGAAATGGGGTAAAAGTTTGGGCTTGGCTATTTCATATACAAGTGCTGTCTGGAAAAAATACAGCCTTAAATGCCTCTCTTTTTCATATTATGTGGCTAGATACTTTCCGGACAGCCCTCAAATACATATTTTAATCTTACTGATTTTAGTCCTACAGCCCTCTCTTGCTTTCTATTACTGTGTCCTCTAAATTTGATACGTCTCCAGATGTAGCTGGCAGAACGTCTTCTACGTGGCTGCAGCCTTCTTGTGCATGTGTGCATGTTTGTTCTAGATTGCAGTTTTCTCTGCACTGGCTTAATCCTGAATATAATCCCACTTGCTTTCTCTCTTCCAGAATGAGTCAATGTATTTTAGTGGGATTTTGGTGGGAAGTGGAGGAAAATGCATGTGCTTAGTTTATCTTAACACAGAGTAGGTAATTAATACATAAGTACATGTTGAATAAATCAATACTGTTGAGAAAATTGTGCAAAGCATACTTTTAAGTTAAAAAATTATGGCTGTAGGATATGGGCAATTAAATGAATTTTTCTTTTTTACTGTATTTTTTTATTCTTTAAATTTTTTTCCTATTTAGGAAAAAAGTCTCGTTGAGATTTAAACTTGTCAGTGGACCCCTAAGAGGTGACAGGAATTTATTAGGGAAAAGGAGGTATTCTTTCTCGTCTGAAGTTTCAGGGGCCCACTACATTAAAAAATAAATAAGAAGAAAAGAAAAGAAAACTGAACCAGCAGAGGTGCAAAGTGAGAAAGCTGCCATCTCTCACTTTTTCTTTTTTAAAGGCCTTAATTCCATTTTGTTTGTTTGTTTATAGTGCTTAGCACAGGGCCTAGCATGATGTAAGTATTGGATAAATGACAGTTATTACGTTAGTTTAACTTAAACTATTTTTGGTCATGTTCATCATCTAAGAAAATGGGGATTAATACAGTATTTGATCCATGAGCAACTGTTTATTTTTTTCTTGAAGCTTTTCTCTGATCTTACTAGTTTGAATTAATAATTTGCCTATTTAAAAAAAATTTGCCTATTTGTATTATGCCACAGCCTTTCTTTTTTTAAAATTCATTAATATTTTTATTACATTTATTGGGGTGACATTGATTAGGAAAATTATATAGGTCACAGGTGTACAGTTCTTTATTGTCTGCGTGTTACATTGTGTTCTTGCTACCCATAGCCCTTTCTTTTTCTATCACCATATATTTGAATCTCCCTCCCTACTTCCCCATCCCCCTCTCCCTTTTCCCTCTGGCAACTACTAAACTTTTGTCTCACAGCCTTTCTTTTAAATAATATTGATTTCCTTGCTGTGTGTCTCTTCACAAATGTGGTTCTTTAGAGGCAGGATCTTTCTTTTTTCTTGGTAGTCTTGGTGCATAGTCATTGCTTGCCATATATCATTCGTCCCTCATTTTTGCTGGGTCTTAATGGATGAGGAGGATAGTGGCACTGGAACAAGGGAGGGGTGTGGTGCATTGAAATATGGCAAATATGACACCAGATTGTAAGTAGTTGAATACCAGATTAAACAATTTGAACTTAAGTTTGTGTGCTTGGGAGGCATTTTTGATTACTGACGAGATTAGTTACGTGTTTTAGAAAGTTTTTTCTGAGTGCAGAGTATAGATTGTACTGGAAGGAAGAGATTGGAGGCAAGGAGATTAATAAACTGGCTCTTGCTATATTATAAAGTTCTTACTTTAGCTGAGAAATCTTCCAGCTCTTACTTGAAGGTCTTACCATCATGTAACCTTTTAAGCCCTATCACAAATAGGCTTCAGGGCTTCCCTGCTAACTTTATTAAGAAATGTTATATAAAGTTTTTAGTAAAATAAAAGGTAAAAATTAATATAAACATGGCACACAGCTACATTTTGTATATATTATGAAAATATTATTTTTTCCAAAAGTTTGGAAATTGATGAGTGTCTTAAACCTGTGTATTTTCTGTTCTGATCATTTTTAAACTCTTTTTTTTGTATGTGCAGCATATGCAGGGAGATAATGCAGGACAAAATTTGTCTAATTGGTAAAGGAGATGAATTCTGTTTTTTTTTTTTTTTTTTGCTTTTTTGGTATGTGGGTAGCTCCCTGACTGGGACTCGAACCCAGGCCGCAGCGCTGACAGTGCCAGCGCCGAAGCCTTAAGCCACTACACCACCAGGGAACTCCATGAATTCTGTTTTTAATATACTAAATTTCAGTTGTTTATTCACATGCCTTACATATAAAATATATAGAATTGTAAAGAATTTGAAAAAGTAGACTAGAGATTGGAAGTTTGCCAAATAAAGATAGTAATTAGAGTCTAGGATTCATTGAGTTTGTGTATCTGATAAACAACAGTCTAAGACTGGCATGTCCAACCTGTAGCCCAACACAAATTATTAAAACATTATGAGATTTTTTGGTGACTTTTTTTTTTTAGCTCATTAACTGTCATTAGTGTTAGTGTATTTTATGTGGGGCCCAAGACAATTCTTCTTTCAATGTGGCCTGGGGAAACCAAAAGGGTGGATACCACTGGTCTAAGATATAAGTGTGAATACATTGAAATGTTCTGCTCTTGTGGCCTTAGTGCTATGAGATGCTTGGTCACTAGTGTCTGATGCATCAGTAAAGGATGAAAACCACGATCTTTGGGTTGAATCAAGAAGTGGTCTTTAGAGATTTGAGAGTACAGTGATTAGGTAGATGAGAGGGATTAGGATGAGTTGGTAAGAAAGTAAAACATTGTAGTTAAATTCTGTGGAGGATAGGAAAGCAGGAAGAATAAAGGAAATCATAAGACTAAGTGGTAGTTTTTCCAGTTATAGAATGTGTATATGTGTGTTGGCAAACTACCTATAATAAGGAGGTTCAGTATAAAATAAAACCACTAAGAAATTAGTAGTGAACTATATCTTTTAGAAAGTAAAGTGAGCCTTAGGAAGAATGAGAAAACGCTAAAATTCAACAAAGCTAATTTTCATCATATAAATTTGACATAGAAGAATTTTAGTAGTTGTCTCTGGAAGAGTTAAAATATTTTGAATAGTAGCCACAGGATTAAAAAAAAAAGTCATTCCACTAATCTTTTTAATATGTCCTTAGGGTGAGTTTATTTTATGGCTTTAGAAATGCATCAAAATAGATGTTAAAAGCTGAATAAACTCACAGAAAATATAGTCACACTATTTTTGATGAAAAAAGCTAGGTATAATTGGAACATTTCATATGTAGATTTTAACATGATGTGATGAGAGGGAACTTTAAGCACTTTTATAACTGGAAGAATTTGGAATGGTAAATTATAGCAGGATGACATTTACATTGGTATTTACAACTGCTCCAAAGTTATAATTTAAAAATGACAGGTATCATTGGAGAAGAGAAATCTCATATAATGGAAAAAGATATTGACTATAAAACGTTTGAAAAATATCTAATAGACCAAATATGGTTTTTAAACTTTGGGTAAGATAGTAATCATTATGAACGTCAGAGATACTGAACCTATGGTACTCTGAATATAACATACGAAGTAATATTAGAGAATATGTATTGACTATTGTATCAGGTACTATGTAATACTTTACATATTAAAATTAAATGGCACCTGTAAGATGTAAAATAATACATATTTCAGGTATTTTATTAATAGAAAATGAAAAAATGTGTTTTTTCTGTTTCAGATAAAATGCCTATCTGTAGACAATGGTCAACTTTTAAAATCAGTCTTAAGAAATGTCACATTCATGCTTTCAGATATTCAGAGTTGATATCACAACATTTGTTTCCTTAAATGATAAACTTTTTAGATATGGAGGTGGTATCTATATAATGGTACTTAATTTACAGTTCTTGGTAGATTGAAAAGTTAATGTGTTGTTTGGGAGTGGGAAAAGGAAATATAATAGTGGACTGGAGTATGAGTAGAAAGACCTATTTTTAAAAATCCACTCCATTACAGATTTCTCAATATAGGGTTTATACTCATACTTTTCTTAAATTCCTAAAACTTAACACGTTTGTACTCTGAAGAATGAAAATCTGAGTGGTGTGTGTGTGTGATTAGGGTTGAAATAAGAGATGATTTAATATTGAGTTCCAAGGGCTATAAAGAAAGACTTACAGTTTGGTCCCAAAACATATATTAAATGGTAGAAGAATAACGGGAGTCACAAACTCCTTTGGACCTAAGTTTGTAAAATAAAAGGCTAGATTTTTAAATTCATCTATGTGATTGTAGACTACAGCACGTGAATCTTAGATAAGCTCATTATATTTGTGGGAGTCTATATATAACTATCAAAATTAATTCTAACATCTTTTATGTAACAAGTTACATACTATTTCATTATACAGACATTGTATTTACCTCTAAAGAAAAGATGCTGGGTATTGAAAATGGTTACATTCGGGAGGGTTTAAAATATACTGTAAAAAGATCTTGTGTTTAGGAGTCAGAGAAACCTGGATTTCTGCTCTGTATTTGATGTGTAACTGTACAAGTTTCTATGGAAACAAGCTCAGAGGCAGTTTCCAGAAAATGCTTCCATATGTAAAGTGCCTGGCACATCCTTTTAAGATATTCATTAATCAATGTTTGTACTTTTCCTGTTGTACAGGACAAGTGAATTGCCTTCCAGAAAACTAATATTGAAAATGTTAGAAAATATTTAAAAAGCTGTATAGCTGAGTACATTACTAAGTAAGTTGTTAATAAACAGAAAAATATAAAAAGAACTACTGTTTCTGCTATGTAGGAAAGCTTTATTTTTTTTTTATTTTTTTTTTGGACTTCTTTTTTTTTTTTTTTTGCTTTTTGGTATGTGGGTAGCTCCCTGGCTGGGAATCGAACCCAGGCCACAGCACTGACAGCGCCAGTGCCGAAGCCTTAAGCCACTACACCATCAGGGAACTCCTATTTTTTTCTATATTATTAGTCATTATTAGTCATTTGAGGAATTTTTGTTAAGTTTCATATTAGATTGAATGTGACACTGAAATTCTTTTCGTGTTGAAAGATTTTTAGAGACTATATTATTGAGAAAGAAATCACCTATAATCAGAAATAATCTGACTAGTTTGAATCAAGACTAATTCTACATGAATTAGTAGTGTACATGTATATTTCCTACTTGAATAGCATCATCAACACTATTTAATGGATATCTTTGTGTGCGTGACAAGATAGAAGCAGGAAAATGCTGTGTAGGAAATCATTAGATAATGCTACTTCTTATTTTAATACTAAAAGCCGTTTCAGACACCAGACTTTCATTACATGTTTGTTAATGTGTAATATTAGAAAGATCATCTTTCTCGTTTTAAAATTTCAGTATAAAATACAAAGTGAATGACAGATTACATTGTTAGTCGACATGATTTGTAGTATGTAATTTGTACTTTTTTAGCTGAATGAGTTTCTTCATGTGGTAAAATGCATTTATTCAAAAAAGGAGAGTACATTTTAATTCCAAGGACATTTTTATGTTAAAAAGGCTAATTTTTTTTGGCTTAAAATAGTAAGGGTCTCATTTAATACCTCAACAAGGAAGTTCACAATCAAGGCTGAACTCTTATCTATATTACTATATATTTCTAATTACCCATTATTTTAAGCTTGTATATTTTAAATCATGATTACAGAATTACTGTGTAAAATCTATTGAAGGTATAACCTTATTATATTTACTGGACTTTTGGTTTCATTCTCCTACAGCTTCAAAATAGTATTGTGATACAAAACAGCAGAATTATTTTTACACAGAATTATTACAAAAAGCTCTGAACTGTGTCCTTCATTGTATTTTTCTAAAGAACTCCCTTCTCATGAGCAAGAGTTCAATATCATATAGTCGGGAAATCATTATATTATTAAAGTCTGATTTTTTTCTTTATCAGTACCTTAATATTTTGAATATGTGTTTCAGGACACATGCAATTAAATTATAAATTTTTATATCTTGACTAAAGGACTAAAAATAAATAAGATCATCAAGTAAATACATTTCTAAATCATATTGCTATTGTGCGAAAACTACATTCTAAAGACTAATAGCTCTGAATGTTTGGAAAAATCAGTGATTAGGTCTTTATAAGCAGTTGAGGTTCTGTTTTCCTTCTAAACGGTCCTTTACTAATTTTTCCAGAGAGAAAAGATGCTCATCTGCATCTTCTGGCACAAGGTTCCTAATAGAATTTGCAAGTTCAAAAAGATACTCTGTATTTCTTCCACTTGGACCAGCTGCATTAAAAATTTGTTCAGCAATGTCTTCCAGAGGTGCAGGACCAAGATAATTAGGATTATCACATGTTCCAATATATAGCAACACACTAAATGGTTTTGTTGAGGGATCTTTTGGATAAAAAATGACTGTAGTGGTCCTGTAGCCTCCTTTCTCTCTAAAGTCAAGGTATGCTTTTACTTCTTCTTCCTTTCCTACTGGCAGTCTGTAAGCAACACCCCATACACAACCCTGTTGAAAAATGAAAAGAATATATTATTTAGCTTTTATCTAAGGAAATAGCTTGTCTATTCTTAGAAATTAATGCAGTTTTCTTCACTTAGTTCACTGAAGGAGGTATATACTAAACAATAAAGGAAATTAGCATTTTAAATTCTTCATTCTGAATAAATTATTTCCTTGCACACCAGGATATTTATCTTGTTTAAATTGTTGAAACTCTCTTTCACTAATGGGGCTGAAATGAAAAAAGATCAGGTCTTCATTTGGTCATTAAAAATATAGTTCTAAAGTTTTAAATCCACAAGCATTTCACTGATGGTATAGGGCCGTAGCTTCCAAACTGCTTCATGGAGTGCTGCAGCCACCCTGGAGCCTACCTCAGAGGCTGTCTGGATATGAGTCTTCAGGTGTTGGCTGCGGGGGCAGGGGAGGGGGTTGACACTCCAACCCCATTCACCTAGGGGCTGAACATCTTTTTACATTCAGTAGACTCTGTTAACCAGAACTCAAGCACCTGGCACTCTGATGCAACTGGCAAAATTTTTTTTGCTGGTTGCTTGAGTTCAGTTAACAGGGAGTCTACTTATATTTATCCGGTATCTACCAATCCCTGTGGGTGCTGGTAAACTGAGAGTCTACTGTATTAGGTGTTCATTTTTTGCATAAAGTGTTCTGTATTTTAAAAGCTCTGTAATAAAGTAATTAACTAGTTAAGGCCATATATAACACAGGTTCATTTTATTTGTTCATTACTTCACTGCCTAAACTTTTAAATATTCTTTGTAAATTACTCCATACAGAATACTACATGGCAATCTCTTGTCAAGAGAGCCCATGAACAAAGTGCTATTTTTAAAAAAAGTACTTTACCTGCAAAGATTTTTTTCTGTATTAATAAAATACCTTGATGTAAGCAAGATTTATAGTTTGTAATACAGATTTTCTAGCTTCTTGACCTTTATTAACTTTAATTTTTGAACTTTATTTAGGTTGCTAAGCATCTTCTTGGATGAATTAACATTCTGTAGAAACAAAGTGCCATTTATTAACTTTAAGGGTTATAGTTACCTGTCTGAAGCCATTTTTATAGATGCTTTAGCTAATGTTTTACCATTATTCATCTACTATAGCTAGCTGCTGACTTTTGTATATCAAAGTCCCTTCCAAAGTTAAATCTTTAACTTCACAATATAGAACTTTGAATCTATACCTCAGTAAAATGATTGAAAATATTTAAGAAACAGAGAACTATTGGCTATAAGCAAAAGTTTTCTAATGCTCCAGACCTGTTTAAAAATCTGTTGTGCAGTTCTGGTCAAGATGGTAGAGTAGTAACTGAAAAATAAAAAAATTATTTAAAAAAACCCCAACCTGTTGTGTTGTGCTATTGATAAATTTAGGCAATAAAGAAAGTGATAATTCCTGACTGGGATTTTTGCTGAAAAGATCAGACTCCTAGCAAATGTGAGGGAAGCTTTAAAGGTTCCATTTAATGTCAAAGGGAGCACAAAATTCTCAGGCAACAAACTCAGTAAGAAGAATAATGAGACTACATGCCATTTGATTTTCTTTTGTTGTCTACCCTGCATTCTGCATTCCAACTTTTCCCAACAGATGAAAAGAAACACAACAAATACCTAGAGGAAGTCTAGACCTAGAATAGTTCATATTGTCTGTAATGACTATTAATACGATTTTAATTACTATTAAAACTGAGAAACAGCTCAGTAGCTTATGTGATTAAAACTATACAAAAAAATAATTATACCATACCCCAGGATCTTCAACAAGAGTCACAACTCTTCCAGGCTGTTTTAAAAAAGTGAAAAACAAAAAAAATTTATTTTTCTGATTTGAAGTTCATCAACTAACTGAGCATTAGCAGCTATTGTTGACAAGGAATATTTTAACTTCATTTACTCATACTAAACATTTTTAAAAAGCACTTACGTTTTATGATATAATGCGTTTTAAAGTGAATTAATTAAGAGAATCTACTTTATCCAAACATTTCAAAGCCATTTCCTTCAATTTCTACATGTTAGGTATAATGTTGACTTAAAATGGATATATTTAAAAAATATACCTGTTACTCATCTAAAGTGAAAGTCAAAAGGAAGAAGCAGTTATTTATAAATAAAAGTTAATGGTTATTTTTTTCCTTAGGAAAATAAAAAAAGATTTTATAGTTTTATAAGGGAATAAAACATGGCATTTCAGGGTCAGTTCCTATAGGGAAGTGGTTCTCAAACTTCAGTGTAGATCAAAATTAATTGGAGGGACTGATAAACACACATTGCTAGGTCATTCATACTCTCAGAGTTTTCTGATTCTGTAAGTCTGGAGTTGTTTGAGAATTTGCTTTAAAAAAATGTAATTCCTACCTGGTGCCAAAAGTTATCTATCTACTGACATGTTAACATCATTAGTGAGAATGCTGAGTTGTAAACCACAATTTTACTTACTTGATGCCCATTGTCTGGCACATAGTGAGCCTAAATTAGTTATATATTTGTGTCATCTTTGTTGCTATTTCTTATAGTCTTTTTTTACTTGTACAGATAGTTCATAATCATAGAATATGTGGGATTTTGGATTTTGTTTCTTATTTATTTTCCTTCTCATACATTTTAATATTTTTGTAATATCCTATCATCAATGAACTATAATTTAAACATTGTGTTGTTTTCTACTTAAGGTAATGCTACAGCGAGGATACATATGTTGATGTGGGTCATGTAGGTATTGTCCTATTACTTTCAATTTCAAAGTGAATTAAGGAACTATTTAATACCTAATTTCCTGTACAAATATATTGAGATGAGCGTCTTTGCATGACTGACTAAAAATGGGATAAAAGAACTTACATTTCATATTTATAATTTAAACCATCAAGAAAGAAACATTTAAAAAATGGGTACTTTTAGTCAACAAGGGGGAACTCATTTAACTTTACTAGTTGACAACCAAAGTGATCAAAGTAAGCTCCTTAAAAACCTGACGTAATTTTGTTAACTAGTTCTTACGTGACTTTTGGTGTCATAAAATATAACCTTTGGAAAGATACTATAAAGAAACCCCAGAAACAATACATATTTAAGCTCAAACCAATGAAAGTCTGCCAGAATGCAGAAATGCCAAAAAATTTTATTGCTAAAAAGCTGCATTTGCAAGTTGATTTTTGTATTTCAACTCCGTGGTGACTGAATGATTGTTTTTCTCGCCTGACTTTTTTTTTTTTTTTCGTCTGGCAGATGCTGCCAAGAGATAGGGTCCCCTGCAAGGACGTCAGCCTTGTGTGAGCTTGTGTGTTTGTGCCCACGTTTCTTTTCTGCTCAAAAAACTAACCACCAGCATTTGAAGTGGATTCGGAAGGAATGCTCTAGGTTAGGAGAGGTGGGAGGCAGGCAGCCAAGGAAGATTAACAGATTTAACAGCACTGTCCCTAACCCACATGCTCGGCCCTCGAAAGCATTGGGGTGTCTCACGGAGATGGGCTAGCAGATGGAGAGTAGCGCTCCAGGGACAGTAAGAGGGGAGTATTGGTTTAGCGGCTCACCTTGCCGGGAACTCCGCGGTGGTCGGTGCTGCCTTGCCAGAATCGCCTGCTATAGCCTGTGATATATCCAACTAGTTTGTCTTGATAGGGGAAGTCCACTTTCCAGATCAGGGACCCATAACCAAAAACCCACATCCTTCCCCTCCTTCGGGGTGCAGGCCGAGACTGTAGCTTATAGGACGTAAGTTACCGGCTGCGCCGGGCGCAGGCGCGTAGTCGCACTGCATGATTGGCAGCGCAAAGCACACTGGGACTTAGTTGCAGTTCAAGCTCCGTGTTCCTACTCTGTCTCAGTCAGCGTTATATTTTTATTTTCTTGTTTAGGGTATCAAGAAGCATTGACTTTTTGTATGCTAAGTAGTAGATTCCTCTGTAGCCTTTGTAAATCACCCTTCTGGTGCACGTGTGGAGAGTACTACATTACCCACAATCCTTTTATGGGGTTTCTGGCTCAGAGGTTGAATTGAACGTTGTCTTTTTGAACCTCAGAAGATGAAGAGAAAAGGAGTCGTGGCTAGCGTGGTCTAGATATGGAGAAGGAAAATACGGGTATATCATTAGCAAAGACATTTTGTTGTGCTTTGCAAACGGGATTTCTTCCCAGGTAACAGCAGCCAGAGGAGCGTATGCTGGGAATGTAACCCGTGTTTGACTTTATTTACATTGAAAAAAAATCATATGTCGTTTTACATTTCAAATAAAGGCAGAAAGTTTATTAGAGAAGATTCGTGCCTGAGAGAGCTACTATTTCAGCGCAATTTGCTTACATATTTAAAATTTACGTGTAAAACAACCTTAGTATTCTTAGCACCTCAGAGTAGACAAAAGTCTTGGCTTATATACAGGTTTTGGAAGCTATGGGTGGAACCCCCTGAAATTATATACACAATTTGGGGCCTGTGTGTGTTTTTCTGGGGAGAAAGTATGCTTTCATGAATTTTTTCCAAGAGGTCAAGAATCCTAAAAAAAGTTAAGATTTGTTGAAACCGGTGTTCCACAGTATTGTTTAGGAAGCTTACTTGGACTATCACAGCTGTCTTTACGTGAAAACAAAAGCCTTCCCAAATGATTGTTCTTTTTTGAAGATTTCTCACTATTTTATTGTCTTTAGCTTTATAAAAGAATGCTAAAACACCCAGATTCAAAGAGTATTATTGTGCTCTTAAGAAATAAGCCGGAAACTGCTACAAAGAAAAACAGTTTAAGAATAACAGAGGTTTTTCATATTTTTTCCAAGTTGTAGTTTCACAATGTCTGGGATAGTTTCTTTACATCTACAACGTTTTTGAAAAATTTCAAACATACAGAAAAGGGACAAAAATGTATAGTGATCATTCATATACTCTCCACTTGGATACAATAATTAACATTTTGCCAGAGTTGCTTTACTTCTTCTTTGTATATACTTTTTTAATCTAAAACTTTTGAGGTAAGTTACATGTTTATGATTTTTTCACTGCTAAGTACTTATAGGAATAAGGATAGTCTACTAATAACCACAATGCCATGATCATATCTAAGTATCTGTTGCATATTAAAATCTCCTTAATTATCTCAAAATTGCCTTTTTTATAACCAATCGAGTATCCAGTGGAGGTTTATACATTACATTTGGTTGTTTGTATTCTCTTTTAGTCTAGAACAGTGGTTCCCAACCTTTTCCCACTTGTGTACCCCTTTTAAGTCCATTTCTATAATTTGTACCCCTTGTTTTAAAAATAGCTGTTTTTAAATACTGACACATTTGTTCAGTGCCTATCTTCATGTAAAATAGTGGAAATGAGGTAATAAGTTAGGAAAGAAAAATTACAACACTAAACGTACAAACCACAGATTTAATGATGATCAAGTATTTAAACATGAAATAAAAAACCTACTTGAAAAGAATCACGATTAAAGACAGTGCCCTTACTTTTACTCAGCCAGTAACTAAACTGATTCAGCAGTCTGGGTATGGATGTATTTATATGTTTGGGGAAGTTCTAGAGCCTAGCAAATGGATTGTTCTGAAACTCCATAATGATTGGTCGAAGAGCGGTTTTGGGGATGGGTTCATAGCCATACCCTCACCAATCATTATTTGCTAACATGATCTAATTTTGAATTGTCTCCATTAATGGTGATTCAAACTTAATATTTATTGTTCCATAACTAACGTTTTGCAGTTTTTACCTTATTTTTTCACCATTATTGATTTTATTTTATTTTTTGCATGCCTTTGCACAGCATGATCCCTGGGGGTATGTGTAGCACCGCTTGGAAACTGATGATCTAGAACACAGGAAAGTTTTATAAAAGGAGATCTTATAAATGGTTTATTCATGTTAACTGGTTGGTATTAATGCTGAAGGGAATGATCCTGTTCTTACAGTAAACATTTGTTTTGACTTTTCTTTCCCTAAGAAGCTAAAAGTATTACTAGTTCTGATATTTTTTTCAAATTATTACCTAGTAATCTGAATCCATTAACATTGTAATCAAGAAAAGACAGTAAAATTTGGAAAAAAACTCATACCTGTTTTTACTTCTGTTTTTATTGTTTTTGGAGTAATACTCTTTTTTTTTGTTTGTGTTTTTCCTACATAGAAATTTTTTTCTTGTAATAGATGAATATGCTTATAAATTGCCCTAAAATATATGACTTTTTGGGGGGGTAACGTGAAACTTGGATGTAATAGCCTTGGCTAGAAGTTAGCATGGTTCAAAAACGTATAGCTTAACACTCTAGGTTGTCCAGTTTGGCCTTCAGCTGCCTGTCTAACCTCATTTTCCTACTGTTCTTTGTTTACCTAATACTCCTTACAAAATAAAACAGTTGTTTTCCTTATTCAGTATTCCTTACTTACTTTTGCTTGTTCTTGTCTGTAATATTGAATTATCTTTCCTTCTGCCCACTGTCTCATTGTCAGATCCTCCCTACCCTTTAAGGCCCACATATACCTCACCAAGTTGAAGTTTCTACCTTCTTTGACTACTTGTGGCTATTTGATCTTCACTTATGACATTTTCTGTTTTTTATTTTGAATCACATGTTTTTATCATTTCTGAGACTGTATATAACTTGTGATAGAATCTGTGTCTATATCATCTTTATATCCTTAATAGTGCTGATCATCTAGTTGGTGCTCAGCACTAATTAAATATTCTGGAATAAATATCTCACTTTCCTAGTAATGGATCAGTTGATCTGATCAGATTAATCCACAGCTAACCTTAGCTGTTTGGCTCACTAAATAATGAACTCCTGCAGTTATAGCTTTACATTTAAATGTGATCTTGGATAAGTTTAAATTTACTACCAGAAATGCTGTATATTTTCTCTTAACGGCTTCCTTTCCTGGATAAATTTTTTAGAATGTGGTTCTAGAAGAATTTTCACCTGTATTGGACTAGACAGGTTGTTGGTATTTCCTGAATTACCTCCTAAGATCATTAGAATAACTAAGAGAAAGGATGGGATAAGAGTGTCAACTGAGAGGGACTACCGTTTGGGAGATAACTAACTTACCCTGAGCATCCTGAATATTTCGAACTGCCTCATAGTGGGACTAACAGAAAATTGTCTTTGTGAGAGTCATATACTGAGAGATATATTGAACATTGACTCCAGGGGAACTTGAAAAGAATTTTGAAGGGAGATGCCGAGGAAGAGGGCAGTAATGCTGTGAAGAACTTTCTGAGCTCGTTTCGGAAAGCTGAACTCATGTTTTTATGATTCTCTGTATTCATTTCAGTGTATTCAGTCAGTGGGACTGTTTCATCAAGGAAAGAGAACTTGTGTTTAGCTCCTTCTGGAAAGGACCAGCAAGGGAGGAAGACTAGAATTACTACTTACCTTTGTTTTTTTTTCAATAAATGTCCTTTACTCCTTCTCTAGCATTTTGGGGCTTAGATTTTTCCTATAGATAGCTATAAATTAATTCTTGAGGCTGAGCATTGCTGGTGGTTAAAGGGCCATTTCTGCATAATAAAAGGTACATTTGGGATTAACTGGAAGTGGTTAGCTCTCTCATCAACAGAGTTCCAGTGAGTGCTTTTTGGTGGGGTATGAGTAGGAGCAGAGGCCTGCAGAGAGGAGCTACTCAGACATTTCCACTTAAAACTCCCTTGATATCTTTGAGAATATTTTTAAGGAATCCCTGTTTCCCAGAAAGATTTCCTGGGTTGGACTCTAGCAGAGGCTGTGGCACGACAGGTTGCTTTCTCCACTTCAGGCTCTTCCTCAGCAGTCATGTGAGAGATGCTAGACAGGTCCACTTCAATCTGCTAATAATCTCTAGTTCAGTGTTGTCTTATTGACTATAGTGTTTTTTTTCTGCCTTGTTTTGTAGACAAGTCAAAAGGATGGATTTCAGAGAGGCTTACTCTAACACATGCTCGACGGTTGGACTTGCTGCCAGAGAAGGCAATGTTAAAGTCTTAAGGAAATTGCTCAAAAAGGGACGTAGCATTGACGTTGCTGATAACAGGGGATGGATGCCAATTCATGAAGCAGCTTATCACAATTCTGTAGAATGTTTGCAGATGTTAATTCATACAGGTAAAGTACATTCAAGGTATGGGAGGCTGTGCCTACAAGCTGGGTTAATAAAACAGAAAAACAATGGTAATACATGATTTATTAATAGTATTATTTGTTTTCCTTTCGATAACCATAAAATAACTCCCTATGCATTATTAAGAATGAAATTGTTTGCCTTGGGTTATATAACTGATGTTCCAGCTGGACATCTATAAATGTTGTTCTTTATATGGAAATAATTATGCCTTGTCCATTTTTATTGTCTGAGCTAGGTTTAAGCATTTGGTAGTTTATTGGTCATGGTTATTCTTTCTTCCTATTCCAAACAAAAGGAGCATTATCACTAAACTTCAGGGTATGAGTGTTTTGCTTGAATTAGTCTTTCTTTAAAAATGCCTTTCAGTTTCCTTAATTGGGAATCTTTCCAGTTACTTTGACTTTGCATTTGCTGAAGACACAGTAGAGAACAGGATGGACAAGGTCCTGCCTTTATGGTGCTTATATTTCTGTCAGAAAGAACAAACAATAAATACCTAAACAGTTAAACAAGGTAATTTCAAAAGGTAAAAATGTTGTGGAAAAAATAAAACAGAGTAATGGGGCATAGAGCACATGTCTTTCCAACTCCCTATTCAGTTGACTTGATTCTTGTAACTGGAGATCAGGTATGTGGGAGTATTTATAGCACAGAAATCAGTGCTGCAAACCAGTGCTGTAAACCAGACTTTTTCACCCTCTCTGAAGCACTTACGCATTTACCAGCACACTACTGAGTAAAGGGCTCAGTAAATAAATGGGAGATTCTGACACTCAGGAGACGGGATGGGAGGAGAATTAATGGTGATTGAGCACTGCTTTGTAAACAGTCCAGTCTTCTTACTAGATGCCTGATATACATTATTTATCTCATATGTACAAAACTACTATTGAGGCAATGTTATTTGAACCCATTTCTTTCTGACTCTAAAGCCCATGTTTTTTTCACTGTAGCAGCCTTCCAACACTTAATCAAAGTAAACATTTTCAGCATTCAGTTGAACTGAGATTGAATATAACATTGTGTTACAACACTCAGTGAACCATTTACATTTCATTGATCAAGGAAGTTCAGATTCTTCTTCCTTGCTTTTTGATCACCACCAGGTATAGCTACTCAAATTTTAGACTTCTGGGGCCATCACTCATCAAAATCACTTAACTCCTGGCCTCATGGATGGGAAAGGAAATAGTCCTTACATTGTTTTTGGTGTGGGTTTTTTTTTTGCTTGTTTTTTTTGTTTGTTTGTTTTAAGGGATGAGGGATAGCAACGCTATATTTCCCAAATCATAAAAGAGGTAGTTTGTCATGCTATTTAAGTCACATGTTGTAGTGTCTATTACAGTTGATTGTTTAAATATATTAATATTAGAAAAATAGACTTATGCTTTAAATTTTAAAAGCTTAATATATATATATTCAGAATTTGAAGTTAAATTTAATTCTGTAGCTTCAGTTCCCAAAGTATCTCTACTGACAAATGAAGACATGAATTTGCTTATTCTTTTCCAGTTAAAAATCTCATTCCCAATATACCTTTACTTCTCCCCACATCAGAACAGTGTTGGTTATGTTACAATTTTTTTCTCTTTAGCTGTGGAATAAACTTAGACATGCTTTTCACTAAATGAGATACAATTGGCTCTCCAAATCATCTAATTTTCTTTTAGAAATTTAAAATATCATCCTTATTATTCGTGACTATTCTTTTTTGAGTTTGATATTTTTGGAGGGTAAGAAGCCACACATAATTAATTATGTGAATAGTTGATATAAATGGTCAAATAATATTTTCTCACTGTAATTTTTTTAGAGTTCACTATTATGAAATAAACTTTGGATAGCTCTAATTTATTTTTAACAGGTACACAAGGATGAGAGTTGGAATAGGGAGCTAAAATGTTGAGTTTGCAGAAGGTAGGAAGCAACTATATGACTTATTTTAGGAAGTGTGACATTTTTGGTCTCAGTCTTCTTTGAGTTTGGTTGTTCTCTGTAGTTGGAACTAATGTCCAAAATTCTACCAGTTTTTGGTATTTTATTCATTAACTAGAAAAATTAAATTAGAATGAGACAGAATGACTACATAGCTTACAGGTCACTTTAAAAAATGTTTTATATAATCCCTTGGTCCATTTTCCCTTTTGCAAATTAACTGTCCTCTGCCTTAAAAAAATGATTATAATTAAACTTTTCTAGATTATTTAAGTTTAGGAACACTCACCAGTGAAGAATGGTAGGTGACTACTTTGTGAAAGGTCTAGCTAGCATACGAGGTATGACAATTAAGTTTGGGAACTCGTCCTAGAAAAAGTGCTACATACCTCAGTGCTGAGTATCACTATGGTTACCTTCGAAGTACTCCCCTTGGGAAGCTATGCACTGATGCCAGAGCCTAGTCCATCCTTTGAAGCAATTTTGGAACTCTTTCTGGAATGGCCATCAGAATTGTCATTATTTTACCCTTGATGTCCTTACTATCATCTAAATGTCTTCTTTTCATTATTTCCTTTACCTTCAGGTAAAGAAAAAAGTCATTGGGGGCCAGATTTGGTGAGTAGGGAGAGTATTCCTATATAGTTATTTGTGTACTGACTAAAAACTCCCTCACAGACAGTGCCATGTGAGCTGTTACATTGTTGTGATGCAAGAGCCATGAGTTGTTGGTGAAAAATTTAGGTTGTTTTTCTTTTTCATGGAGCCTTTCAGTACTTCCAAAGAGTAAACTTGGTGGACTGTTGGTCTAGTTGGTACCAATTTTTATGAACAATCCCTCTGATATCAAAAAAGGTTAGCAACATCGTTTTGACGCTTGATTAGACTGATGGAACTTTTTTGGTTATGGAGAATTGGCTGACTTCCATTGTGCACTTTGACACTTTGTTTTAGGGTTGTATTGGTACATCCATGTTTCATCAAAAGTGATAGCATGGCTCAAAACATTGTCTTGCCTCTCCAGATGTCTTGGCGAACTTTGACTCTTCTTTGCTTTTTGTTCATCGCTGATCTCTTTTGGGACCATTTTTGCACACACCTTTCTTATGCCAAGATTTTCAGCTAAGATTTTCCTAATTGTTTTCTATTGATGTTTACATGGTCTGCTGTTCTTATAGTCAACCAATGATTTCAGTGCACAATTCAGTGAATTTTTGCAATGTTTATTTCAGTTCTCTTCGTTACTGGCTGCCTTGACTTCTCTTCATCAGTGGTTCTTTTTACCCTCTTAGAAAAACATTTTTTCACTGCCGTTTTCTTCATGGCATTATGCCCATAAACTTGGAATAACATGTTCCTGACTTCACTTCCACTCTAGCCAAGTTTAACAAGAAATTTGTTGGTTTGTTGCTCTAATTCAAGCTCCAACATTCTTGCGACACCACACAGAAACATGCAACAATAATGAATTCCACTCAGCAAGACAATACTAAACAGCTGTGAGACACAGTTATACCAAGCTTATAAAACCTCACCGAGTTGTTTGTACACTTCTGCCAAGCTAAGTGCACAGTGCCAAGTTTGGGAACTTAATTGTCAGACCTTGTACAGCTACATATGAAGAGATATTTTAAAATGACGATGAAGTACAAATGTTTCTAGTCTTGAAGAGCTAAGTGAGGTCGCTTCTGCTTAATGATGGCAATAGCATCTTTGTATTTGAAGCAGTTAACTTGGTATTATGGGTTAATCTTAAAAGTTCCCAAAGCAAGTTTGACATTTCTGTCATTCTTTATATTTACTATACTTCTGTTTTTTATCAGAGGTCTCCAACCCCTGGGCCATGGACCGATGCCAATTTTTGGCCTATTAGGAACTGGGCCGCACAGTAGGAGGTGAGCAGTTGGCAAGCTAGCAAAGCTTTATCTGTATTTACAGCCACTCCCCATCACTCACATTGCTCCCTGAGCTCCACCTCCTGTCAGATCAGCGGGGGCATTAGATTCTCATAGGAGCACGAACCCTATTGTGAACTGTGCACGCGAGGGATCTTGGTTGCCTGCTGCCTGATGATCTGAGGTGGAGCTGAGGCAGTGATGCTAGCACTGAGGAGTGCCTGCAATTACAGATTAATATGAGCAGAGAGGTTTGACTGCGTGGAGACCATAATAAATCAATTGCTGCAGACTCTTACAAAACCCTAAAAGTGAGTGGTAAGTGGCAATTAAGCTGCATCTGGTGCTTGAATCATCTGGAAACCATCCCTATTGCTCCTCCCCGTCTGTGGAAAAATTGTCTCCCACGAAACTGGTCTCTTGTCCCTGTGTCTCACCTGGTATACATAAAGGTGTCTTTTATTACACAATTTCTGCCACCTTGAGCTTCGTCTAATATGAGTAAAGTGCCAGAGGTTCCTGAAACGTATCTTTTATTAGTGCACTAAAGTATGAGGGTGCTCAGGCCTACACAAAAAGAATGGGAGAGTCTTAAATGGTTAAAAAGGTCTTGCTTTATTATCTGTTCAGTTTAGATTCAGAGCCTCATCTAAGAATCATACATGATTTTCTCATTGAAGTTGGAGGACATTCAAGTGTGCTATGGCTTACTTAGAAATTATATATATATATAATTACTTAGAAAGATATATATATATCTTTCACCTTAGCTCTCTTTTTAAAGTACAAATAACAAATTTGCTTGTTTTTTCCCCCTGTATTGGAAGTTTGGTATATTAAGATACTGAAGCTTGTTATCTTGGAGGGCAGTAATGATTTTCAGTGACAGCTAATTATGCCATTCAGTATTAAACCATTTGCTGACTAAAGATCACTTAAAATCTTACAATTAGTTATAGCAAATTGCTAACAAATATTTTTATTTGGAAAATATATGATCTAATTTGTAGTGCTTTTTGTTAGTTCATGTTAAGAAAAACATTACGCTGTCATACTGGGCATAATAATAGGTACTGAAGATCTTTAGATAAATAAGGCAGTGTAGCATAGTGATTAAGGGTTGTGTTGAGATGGACCTGGGTTCTCCTAACTCCACCATTTTATTGGTGTGTCCTTGGATAGGTCTTTAAATCTCTTAGTGGTTGAGTTTCTTCATCTGTAAGATAGAAATACTTCATTATTCCAACTCAGGCCAGAAACTGTGGGCTATCCCTAATTCCTTCCTTTTTCTTATATTTCTCATCCAGTCATTCAGCAAATCTTTATATGGTGGTGTATGATATATCTGTGTGTATATATACACACACATACCCAATCACACCATATCTCACCATCCCCACCAACACTAATTCCTTGGTCTGAGCCATATCATCTCCTGTCTGGATTGTTGCAGTAGCATCCTAACAAATTTGTTTCTGCCCTTGCTTCTTCTCCATCCTACCACAGTCTAGTCTTAGCATATACAGGAGTCCTTTTACGGTATGTCAGACTATGTCTCCCTTCTGCTGACAACTCTACATTAGTTCCCCATTTCATTCTGAAAAAATTAATGTTGCATGGTATTTCATAGTATAGATGTAATACTTGTATATTTAATCTTTCTGCTGATGGACAGTTTGTTTCCTAAAATTTTGCTATTATAAATGGTGTTTCAGTTAACATCCATACATATGTAAATTGTGTACATAGGAGCATTTTTGTAAGCTGGAGTTTTAGAAGTGAAATTGTTTGTGCAAGAAGTGTGCAAAGTTGAAATATTGATAGATACTGCTAAATTATTTGCAGTATTAATCAGAACTTTTTCAGGACTGAGTGAAAGAAACGTAGTTTAAAGTAGCTTACACAAAGAAAGGGAATAGAATATAGTAGTAGGTCATGTAAATGCTGAGTCTGAATGATAGGCCTGTTCAGGCATTGGTGGATGCTGGTATTCAAAACAATGTCATTCATTGGGACTCTTGATCTCCCTTTCTCCTCTCCATTTTTCTATGTTGATTTTATTCTCAGGCATGCTTTATATCTGAAGTGCTCTTTTTGTATTTTGGATATTAATTCCTAGCTGTTACATGTGTTTCATATATTTTATATATTTTCTCCCAGTCTTTTAATTTTTTATAGTGTCTAATGTCTTTGTATTGCCTTCAAACCTCTTTCTTTCCACTGATTTTTTTTTCTTCATCTTATATGCATTATGAAGTCTCTTTAAGGGTTATCTGAGAATTTTGCACATAGTGAAATTCCTTGTATTGAAGAAATTACTTTATATACACCTTATTTTTAAAATTCCTAAATAAAACATAATGAGATGATGTACATTGTGCAGAGTGGTTGACTATATAATCTGTAGAAATTGGTATTTTATCACCCTTTGTGATTGGTACATCTTAAATTTGTTTGGCCTCATCAAATTGTGGCTCAGTTGTTGAGATAAGGTTCTGATCTTAATATTTAACCTATGTTAACCTCAACTAAATATTTAACCTGTACTTAAAACCATGTGATTTTGCTTTTCTTTATAGAGGTTTGCAGAAAATAAAATAAAAATTTACCATCTATCACTTAAAAACAAAAACAAGTTTATTATTATTTATAAGTAGAGGACACTTTGCATAAAGGAACATAGGGTTGTGGTAGCATTGCCAGAGTGGTTAGTCAACTCTTGTCATTGCTGCACAAGTGTCAGTGGCTGGTATTGGTGCAGCTGACATGGCACCAGGCCTTTGCAAAGAAAGAACTCACAGGTTGTCATGAAAGAACTGAAGTGTCTGTTGGGTTTGTCCTTTAGGACGTCTTTAATGCCCTTTCCATTTGAAGTTTCAGTAATTAGAATAGAAGCAGAATCTGCTTTTTCTTCCATGGAGAATAGAGGTTAAGGCAATTAAAAACTGAGTATTATGTTTATTTTTCCAAAAATCCCTCTTAATAAGGAATGAAGGAGAGTGAGAAGGTAGTGGTTAATGGTTCAATGCAAGATAAATAAGGTCCATTTGGTCCCTACATATCAATTAATGAGGCCAGTTTATCATTGGAACTCCTAAAAGCAATTTATGTGGGGTCCTGAAAACTCTTAAAATGGTTTTGGGGACTTTCCCAAATTTGTAATAACTGTAACAGTACATAAATACTGTAATTCTATTGACCCCCCTGTCAGGGTTGGACTAGCTATTTTATCCTTGTTTTACTGTTCAGGAATTCTCTATTCCTCAAAGAGTTTTAAGTAATTTACCCAGAGGGTAATCCAGATTATAAATGGCAGAGTCAGTATTGCAACCCAAATCTTTTAACTCCAGATCTATTGCTTTTGCTAACCAGTGTTTCTTTCCTGGTTCAGTGGTTTTATATAATTGTGTGTGTGTGTGTGTGTGTGTGTGTGTGTGTGTGTGTAGGTGAAATCTTTGAAGATCTCAGTTTAGTAGCAAACTGACATTACTACCTATTTCTCATCCTGAGTGAGAAGTACTTTTTATTTTCTTTACTACATAGATGATTGCACAGGAGGTTTTGTTTCCTTTTTCTAAGAAGTGTGTGTGTGTGTGTGTGTGTGTGTGTGTGTGTGTGCACGCGCGTCACTAATTATGGCCCACACTCAAGTGGGAATTAAGCACCCTTCCTTAATGGGGGAGTATCTACATAAATTATTTAGAATTCTTCTGATGTTTGGAATATCTCTTCTCTCCCATTTATTTATCCAATGATTTGTATTAGCATGGACTCATGGATATTTATTTTATACATTGGGTGATAATCCAATATGATGTTATTTTATTTATTTTTGTTCAAATTATTCTAACTTTGGCCATTGGGTGCCCTTTCAGATTGGCTCTTGTATTTCTTTGACATGCCCCCATGTTTTTGTTTTTTGAGCAGTTTTTAACTTCTTGGACCTACAAGATAGGTCAGGCTTATTTTGTATATTCTGCCAACCCTAGAATGAACCATTCTAGGAGCCCTGGTTCCTTTTATTGGACAGTGGTATTCAAAACCAACATCTAGGTACTGGGTATGCTTATGCTACTGGCATGTTATTACTTCTAAGCCTTTCAGTAGGCAGAGCTAGGAAATATAATTATATATTATATTCCATGTGTAAATACATACCTGTATTTCTGTATCTATACATCCATATCTATATTAAATCTAAACATGAATTCATACTGATGTCTGGACTCTAATCTTGTACCATATGGTCCATTGTAGCCTTCCTCCTTTTCTTTTTGTAGTATGTGGGTAGTTCCCTGGCTGGGAATTGAACCCAGGCCGCAGCGTTGACAGCGCCAGCGCGGAAGCCTTAAGCCTTAAGCCACTACACCAGGGAACTACCTCTCCTTTTCTTATCTGTAACCAGGCAGTGAGAAACTGGCTTTCATTATCTACCATCCATATGTTGATCTTATCGTACGTCTGTAGTGGTTTCAGAGTTGTTACTGTGCCCCTTTACAGCTTTACCAACTAGACTAGCATTTATGTACAGTTCCTTTTGTCTTTAGCCTTATGGTTTCTAGTCATACTATTTTCCAGAGTTACTTAGGCCAGAATCTTTTTTTCTCCACTCCTGCAGTGAGGTTATGTTGTACATTTGTAATCCAGTTAGAGGCTTTTGTCACAGTCTGCATTCTATCCTAGTTACTCCACCATTGTTCCCCTTCTGGTTGGTTTTCTTAAATTGCATATATTAAGTGAGGTTTACTTTTTCTGTTATATTTTAAATGGCTAGGATTAACCTTATCTCTTTTTCTTCTTTCTCAGTGGAAGAAAATATCCTTCCTTTCCAAAAGAAAGTTCCTCACGACATTTGTAATGCAACATGGGTCTAGATCTCCTCCTACCTTTCAGCTAACATCTCTTAGTCTTTTTGCTTCTGCTGGCTCCTCCTTTCCACCCCACCCCCCACCCCCCCATGAGCACGTTCCTTTCTGCTTTTGTACCAATATCATATTCTTTACTTATTTTAACTTTAAGAAATGGTTTAATGTATAGTAAGTCTAGGCTCCCCTCAATACTTGTCTTGTTTATTTTTCTAAATTCCTTTCTTTAACTGCCTCCCCAACATTTATCGGCTTGGATCACTTTACTAAGTTATAAAACCAACCAACCAACCAAACAGCCAGATCTATTGGCACAGTGATTAGAATTATAATAAATTTAGTAATTCTGGTTGAATCAGCATCTTTGCAATACTGAAATTTCCCATTTAGAAGCTATCTATATGTTCCAAGGTTTTCATGTCTTAAACTTTAATTTTGTGGGTGTCTGAATAAAGGTTCAGATTCTTACTAATCTGGAAACACTATTTGTGATATGAACTTCTAAAATATAATTACCTATCTTGTTGTTCAATACTGCATCCTGTAAGGTTTGAGCTTGTATTTTATGCTTACAAGCTGTTATTTGAATATTATTATGGCTTAGTTTGCCAATTTCATCAGTGAGTGACAATTATAAAAATTACTTAAAACATTATTTTAGTCAGGAGCATTAGTTTTAATTCTGGTTTTAAATTTTTATTATTATTATTATTTTTTTGTTTATTGCTACTCTCAGAAATGCTCTCACTGTTCACCTTACAGCCCATCCTTCTAATGATTGGTTTAGAATTTTATTGTTTTGGAAGCAAAGGTAAGAAAATCACTTCTCAATATTAACTTTTTCTGTGGCGTTCCAAAAATTATAATGTTGACACTTTTTACGTGATTTGAATATGAATAGAACTTTGAGCTTTTTATAACAAGTAAACCCCAGAAACCTTAAAGTAAATTACTTCATAAGTTCCTTATAAATTATATATACTGTTTGATTTCTTTGGAATGCATTTTATTATTTCATTAACTATTACATTGTAGTCTTAAGCTAGAAAAGAAGTATTTTATTTTTTTATATTACATCCCCATGAATTATTTATTTTGTAACTGAAAGTTTATACCTCTTAACTCCTTCACCCATTTTGCCTCCCCCAATCTCACTCCTCTCCAGCAATCAGCAGTCTGTTCTCTGTATTTGTGAGTTTTGTTTTATTTGTTCTTTTGTTTTGTTTTTTAGATTTCACAGTAAGTAAAATTATATGGTGGTTCGTCTTTCTCTTTCTGATTTGTTTCACTTAGCATAATTCCCTCAAAGCCTATCCATGTTGTTGCAAGTGGCAACATTTCATTCTTTTGTATGACTAAATAGTACTCCATTCTACATACAAAACCATGTCTTCGTTTTCCATTCATCTGTTTATGTATACTTAGCTTGTTTCCATATCTTGGCTATTTTGTAAATACTGCTGCAGTGAACATAGGGGTGCATATATCTTTTCAAATTAGTGTTTTGGATTTCTTTGCATAAATACCCAGAAGTGGAATTGCTGGGTCATGTGGTAGTTCTTTTTTTTAATTTTTTGGCATTCTTCCAAACTGTTTACCCTAGTACCTATACCAGTTTATAATCCCACCAACCATATTCTCTTTTCTATGCATCATTGCCGACACTTGTTTTTTGACTTATTGATGATAGCCACTCTGAAAGGTATGAGAAGGTGATATCTCCTTGTGATTTTAATTTGCATGTCTCTGATGATGAGTGATGTTGAGCATTTTTTTATATGTCTATTGTATATCTGTATATCCTCTTTGGACAAATGTTTAGTCAGGTCATCTGCTCATTTTTTAATTGGATGGTTTGTTTTTCTTGGTGTTGAGTTTGTATGCATTCTTAATAGAAATGGAGTGTTTTAAAGTACCTTCATGTTACTAGTTGAATAGCAAGGTAGTAATGCTAGAGATGAGACGATGGCCCTCATGGAAATTTAGAAATAAAAAGATCAAATGTATTAATATTAATATTTCAATAAATCTCACTTAAGCAAATCTTTGGTGCTATCTCCTCTTCAGATCTGGCTTTTCTATTACCTTCCCCTACCCACCAAAAATTAGAAAAGAGAAAATGAGCGTGTGTGCAGAGTTTTTGTGTTGAATACCAGAGAACTGTTCACACTGACCCTTAAAGAACTTTTTCTTGATTTTCTGGAATTTTAAACTAAGACATCCCATTTATAATTGTTTTCATGAATTCTTCTTGGAATCTTTACTTTTTTTTTAAATTCATTTTTATTGATAGACTTTTTGGGGTGACATCTGTTAGCAAGAATTACGTAGGTTTCAGGCATATAATTCTACAGTCAACTTGTTGAATAATAAGTTCACCACCTAATGTGACTTCTCTTTCCATCACCTTATAGCTTCCCCTCCCTCCTCTCTCACCTGCTCCCCTTTCTCCCCTCCCTAACCCACTCATCCCCAAATAAACATTAAACTATTGATTGTGTCCATGGGTTATTTGTTTGTTTGTTCATTTCTTTTTTCTTTGCTTTCAGTTTTATATTCCACATATGAGTGAAGTCATACAATTCTTTGTTTTTTCTGTCTGGCTTATTTCACTTAGCATGATGATCTGATCTCCAGGTCCATCCATTTTGTTGCAAATGGCAATATTTCATCTTTTCTTATAGCTGAATAATATTCCATTGTGTATATGTACCACAGCTTCTTTATCCAGTCATCTGTCGCAGGGCACTGGGGTTGTTTTCATGTTTTGGCCACTGTGAACAGTGCTGCGATGAAGAATCTTTACTTTTTAATTCCAAGAAATAGAAGTGAGGGGAGGGGGTGGGAGATGAGGGAGGGGAAGCTAAATATAAGGTGATGGAAAGAGAAAAAAGAAATAGAAGTGATATCTTCTAGTTGTTGTTTTTTTAATTCTTTCATAGATTCGTCTGAAAACTACATCAAGACAAAAACTTTTGAGGGCTTCTGTGCGTTACATCTTGCTGCAAGTCAAGGACATTGGAAGATTGTGCAGATTCTTTTAGAAGCTGGGGCAGATCCTAATGCAACTACTTTAGAAGAAACCACGCCACTGTTTTTAGGTGAAGTATACTACTTGTGGTACAGGTGTAACTTTTTATTTAAACAATTTTTTTTTTCTTTTTTGCTAAAGAAACTAAACTTATTCTACCCTTCCTCTACTCTAAGCTGTTACTTACAATATGTTTTTTGGCAAGTATTCTGCCTTGTCTTTGATTCTGAAACCAAAAAGCTATTTTTAAAGGTTTGTCTCTTGTTTTTACCTTGGGCGATAGTATCTGGGACTGTCTTTAAATGTTTATTTAAAGTTGTGAAATCTGTTCTGAATTGTAATTACCATCATGTTATTCTTAATGTTAATTCTGAAAACCAGATAAAATTTAAATTGTAGTAATAGTTACCTGCAAATGTTTTATGTTTGTTTTTTTGCTTTTTCTTAGTATTAAAATAATTAAGATTTAATGGGAGAACTCACCAGCTGATATTTTAATGCCAGTTAATTTGTTGCCTATGTGAATCACTATTGGGATGTCTTCATTTATGGACTATTATTTTAATTCCTTGAGGATAAAAGCCAAATTCTAAAGGGCACATGTCCAATATCTTTGTCCTTTTCTTCCCTCTCTCTCTCCAATCCAATTTTTTCCAGAGACATTGTGGCCCATTAAGTTTAGTGGAACATGAGAAAATTAAGAGAATAGTCAGTTGTATCTGGATTAAAACTGTCCTACCACATATAATTCATATATTTATTTATTCACTGAATGCTTCAGTTTCCTAACTTATAAAATGAAAATAGTAATACTTACCTAGTCTCTATTTGGCTAAGAATAAAATGAGAAGTTTATGCAAGTACTTTTTTTCCTTGTGAACTTAAAAATACTCTTAAAATTTATGTACAGTAAGTTTCATTCTTTTTAGTATACAGGTCTATGTTTTTGATGTATGCATAAAATTGTGTAATGATGACAATCAAGACACAGAACAATTCCATCATTCCCCCACATTCATCATGCTGCCTGTTTTTAACCTTTGATCTGTTTTCATCTCGGTAGTTTTCTTTTTTGCACAATGTCATTAATATAAATGGAATATTATATAACCTTTGAGACTGACTTCTTTCGCTTAGGGTAATGCTTCTGAGATTCATACATGCTGTTGCATGTATCTAATTCATTCCTTTTTGTTGCTAAATAGTATTCCATAGTTTTTGAATGTACCATAGTTGATAGACATTTGAGTTGTTTTCAGTGTTTGGTCGTTATGAATAAACTGCTACAAACATTTGCATGCAGGTTTTGTTTGAATATAAATTGTCATTTATCTTGTATTAATACTTAGGATTGTTGGGTGACATGGTTAAGTGTGTGTTTAACTTGGGAAAACAATTTGGAAGTTTCTTATAAAGTGACTACTATTTTGCGTTCTGTCCAGTTTGAGAGTTTCAGTTCCCTCACATTTTCACTGACACTTGGTATGGACAGATTTTTCTTTGTTGCTTGTACATTTTAGCTATTTTAATAAGGATTTAATGATATCTCATGATTTTAATTTGCATGTTTCCTGATTACTAATGATGTTCAACATCTTTTCATGTGAATTGTTAATGACGTTAAACATCTTTTCATGTGATTATTTGCTGTCATTTCTTTTCCCTCCATTACTTTTGTGTTTAGACATTTTGTTACAAAATAATTTTAGACTTATAGAAAAGTTCAATAACAGTACAAAGAATTCTTATATACCTTTCACCCAAATTTTGTTCTTTTGCCATGTTCACATTAGCATTTTATTTCTCTCTATATTTATCCATGCATTCTTTTTAATCCTTTTGAGATTAAATTGTAGACAATTCTTTTCTACCTGTAAATAATTCAGTGTGAACTTCCTGTGAGCAATGGAATTCTCTTATATAAAACTGCCATATAATGATGAAAATCAGGAAGTTAACACTGATAAGTGTTATTTAATCTACAGATCTTACTCAGTTTTGCCAATTGTTCCTCTAATGTCCTTTTTAGCAAAAAAATATTTTTGTTGTTGTTGTTAAGGCTCCAATCCAGGATCACTTGTTACATGTAGTTCTTATCGCTCTTTAGCCTACTGTAATTTGGAATAGTTTTTCCAGTCTTTATCATTTATGGTAAACATTAAAAATGTTTGAAGAGTTCAGACCTTTTATTTTGTAGAATGTCTTTCATTTGGGTTTTCTGATGTTTTTCCTTGATAAAGTTCAGGTTATACATTTCTGGCAGGAATACCATAGAAGTGAAATGGTATCTTAGTGCATCTTATGAGGAAGTATGTGACACATTACCAGTGATATTAATATTTAAAAGTATTTTGAATATGTGATATGTATCATTATGAAGATGTTTCATGGAAACCTTGATGTAAAATGATTTGAGTTTCCTAGAGAGGAGATTGCCTCTTTGTATAAAGTTTCTTTTTTTCCACATCCACTTTTAACCTACTTTGGATGTTCTGTATAACTACCTAGTAAGCTTCATTGAGGCCCATCTATGGGTGATATCTTTTCTAGTTGCTGTGTTCAAGAACCTACCATATAAAGGAGTGAACAAAATGAATTAAGCCCTATTAAAGAGATAGAAGTAAAGTGTTCAAGATATTAAAAGAGGGAAAAATAAGTCACCCTGGAATGACAGAGGAAGACATCACATGCAGAGTACTATAGTAATTGTAACAATAACATTTATTGAGCAGAGAGTGTATACTAAGCCCTGAGTTAGGTATTTTACATGAATTAGCTCATTTAATTTTCACCATTATTCTATAAGTGCTATTATTTCACTTTTACAGAAGAGGAACCTGTACAAGCACTGTTATTTAGGATTAGAAGAGCTGTATTTGAGTCTTGATCCTGCTGTTGTCTGTGTATTGGTTAGAATAGCATTTTTCTGGATTGATTCATTGAGCTATTAATAAATAGATGTTCACTGGCAAAAGGGTTCCTGATCAATTTATGTTTGGAAATTGCTATGTACTGTATTGCCTAATGTAGGAAAATAAAAATGTAGCTTAATGTGTCCACCCAGTCTGAAGTAGCCTCTGTACTCTATGTTACCTCATTTTAGTATTTTCATAGCTCTTTTCACTGACTGCACTGATTTTCTTTATTTGCTTTTTTGTTTATTGACTGTTCCACTAGAAAGAATGTTCCATGAGAAGAGAGATTTTATTTATCTTGTACATTCTTATAACTCTCAAGCCCATTATCAGTGCCTGGTATATGGTACACATTCAATAAATAATTTGTTGAATGAAAAAAATAAAGGTCTCTGAGAAGGCCTCATAAAACAACACATTTTTTTAACTTTAACCCAGTGTTGTGAAATATATTTGACCATAATATTCTTTTTCTTTGTGGAACACTTAGGAATATCTCAAAGAACAGTAATATTTAATGGAACTTTGAGAAATGCTAGTTTGGTCATTTAATTTACAGTTTTAAAATATAATAGTCCCATTAATGAAATTTAGTGTTGTGCTTATTTATATAATTATTTGGAGAAAATTAGAGAAGCAGAGTTTTAGTGACTTATATTTCAGGAAATAGTTAACTCGCAATTTTTTTTAATGTGAAGGAAAAGTTCCTAAGGTAATTCAAACCAGTGAATAACTTAAAATCACTTATTTTTAATAATAGGATTTACTTAGTTTTTTGACAGCAAACTTACCATTCTAATTACATTTTGCATTGGGTAATACAAAAAAATAATTTGACTTATATAAGAGGTTTAAGTCCAAGGAGATGCAGTACTCATGTACTGAATCAATTATATTTGGAAATAGGTAAGGGTATTTTTATGAAAAAGGAAAAGTACAGTCTTAGCTTTTGCAAGAACATGGTATCAAAGAATGGACATGTTACTCTTTAGTTAGGTGATCTGGGCTCCAGTGTCTGCTCTGCCCATAAATAAAATGACAAATTTAAGCAATCTGCTTTGTTTACCTATGTGTTTTCTACCTCTTTTAAATAACCATGGTGATCTATTTTTCAATCTGTAATGGAAGAGAGTCTTTATTAAAACAAAATCCAGAACACTTCAAGGTTTGCAGCAAGTTATAGGTGAGGAAGAGTGGCTGGACCAAGTGGACTTAAAGTGAGAAAGGGAGACATCTAGTATAGCTTCCTTCCCCATCCGTAGAGTCAAGTTACAAAACCATTCTTTGCTGAAACTTTGGAGTATGTTGTCCCCTTTCCCCAAGGGAAGTTAATTCCCTTGCATGTTGTAGTACCTGTCATGATGGTCCGGTTACCGCGTAGACTGTTGCTAGAGGCTATAAATATAAAACCAGAGGATCAAGGGATAGAAAATGAGTACAGAACTGTGGAAACTTGCCAGAAGACTGCAATGGTCATTGACATCAGTGATGGGTGATTATGATTGAACTGAAGGTGGAGTTAGAAAATTTATTACTTCACTGTTTATAATTGGGACATTTCCCCTACATGCAACTCAGCAAGATTTTCATAAAAATGAGTTCGGAAGGGAACTCTTCAGTTTGATAGCAGTAAGAATCAAAACGATAAAACCCCACAAGAAATTCAGGAAATTCAGCAAACTGCTACTTACTTTCCACGTGAAAATTGTCCTAGAACATTTTTGTTAACATGCTATCTAAAGTTTATGTTTTATCAAGGAGTCTGAAGGAGTCTGCCCCCTTATTTATTTTATGCTTGCCTGCTCCTCTCCCCACTCCTTGCCTCATAACTGCATACATAGTAGGTAACTCTGAGGCGAGATTTGTAAAATTGCTTCGAAAATAAGAATGTCATTATTTATAAATACCGTAGGTTCTAAGAAAATCCAGCTAATTACATAGTATATAGGTTTTCTTTTTTTTATTTGTAATAGGTTTTCTTTTTATTTTGCTATATATAAAACAACACTGATAAATTGGAGGCTCAAATCCAACCCAGTGTGACTTCATAAAACAATTTGTGTGGAAACTGCCCAGCATGCAGTTTTGGCTTTTGATGGATTATTTTTCATTTTTTGTTCTTCTGAGTCTCTGCTTATTCTGTGTAACCTTCAGTGTTAAACATAGCAGTAATGTTTAATAAGAACAAAGTGTTTTTTGAAAAGTGTTATGTGAAGCTGTCTATTTCAATATTTAACTGTAAAATGTGTCATACTTCAGCTTTTGTGGCATATCCTTTAACTCTGACTCTGCTGATGTACTCCAAAAGTGAACACTTTTCACTAGTATTTTCATGGGTCAGTGATCATTCATAGGGTTGTTTTTTTGAGGTGCTAGGAATTTTTAGGGTTTAGCATTCATGTATTTAATTTATATTTATTAAACTTTATCAGTGGGAAGTTTCATCATCTCCATCAAGGAATGTGCATTTTTACCTGAGGCCATATTAGTTCTTGAAAATACAGTTTTGAGTTTTCCCAGACCAAATGTATAACGTTCACTAAAAAGTTATATTTTAAAAATGTTAATTTTATGTTTTTTTCACTTTTTATTGATTTTTATATAGTTTGTTTCTTGACACAAGTATTTATTATACCCTTCCATATTTTAAGACAATATCTTTTTGTTCATTAATATGAGCAGTTAAGAAACGAGGCTATTTTTTATCTTTCAGGTATTTACCTTCATATAATTAAATATATTTATATAATCTGTTACTTTATTAGTCATGTTTGATTGATATATTTAAACTTTTAGCTTTAAAAGTTGAGGAAATCGGTATCCTTTCATTGTCCCCATGTAATTCTTTTTCTTGCTTCCTTCTCTTCCCATGTCTTGTTAGTTATATCATATTTGCATTGTCAGTGGGAGTAACACTTCGCATGCTGTTCTGAAATCTTAATTCCTTCATTTCGTTTTATTCTTAGTTCTGTGGTAACTCAGGATTTTAAAACCAATTATTTTGCCATGGTTTTTCTGGCCTTGCTTGGTTAACTAAGTTCTTCCTTTAATAGCATTCTCTAAAAGAACCTATGGAAATAACGTTCCCTTCGTTCTTGCATGTTCATCATTGAATAATGATTTTGTATTTGGACAGCCGTTTGATTACATATATAATCCTTGGGTCATACTTTTTAAAGACCTTTTTACTGTAGTCTTTTATATTATAGAGTTGACGTTGGAGGCGACCCTAATTTTCTTTTTTCTTGTGACTATTTTTGCATGGCTGTTTTTATTTCCTTTTTTTTAAATTTTTTAATTATTAGAGCATGTCCTATATCAGTTTTTTCTGAGACATGGTATGCCTTGCAATATGAGTATGTAGCACTTTTTCTAGGATGAATTCACGATTCACAAAATTAATTGACCACATACAAGTATATAGATTCAGAATTTCATTATCTGAGTAAATCTTTCTGGAATTATGTTTAAATATTTGTCTGTTCCGTTATTATGATGGTCTTTTTGGGCTCCAGTTATTCATATGTTGTATATTCCATCTGTTTTTCATATCTTTTATTTCTTCTCTAATCCTCATCTTTTTTGCTACCTTTCCTTTTTATTTATTTATTTATTTATTTATTCATTCATTTATTTATTTATTTTTATGTGGGTAGTTCCCTGGCTGGGAAACGAACCCAGGCTGCAGCATTGACAGCACCAAAGCCTAGTTCCCTGGCTGGGAAACGAACCCAGGCTGCAGCGACAGCACCAAAGCCTAGCCACTACACCACCAGGAAACTCCCACTTTTCCTATTTTTTAATGTTACTTTTCAGAAATGTCTGTTCTTTTTAGTATTACTTCCAGTTTTAACTGCATTTCTATGATTGTTTTATTTTTTCCAGGTCTTTCCCAAGTTGTCTAAGTTTGTAGTACATCTTTTCCTATCATGTAGCCATCTTTTACCTCAGCACTTATGTCCCAGTGTTGTGCCTTTTTTTTTTTTTTTTTTTTTTTTGGTATGTGGATAGTTCCCTGACCAGGAATCGAACCCAGGTCGCAGCACTGACAGCGCCAGCGCTGAAGCCTCAAGCCACTACACCATCAGGGAACTCCCTGTTGTGCCTTTTTTAACTAACTCAACTTTTTTCTTTTTAAAATGTAGAGCAAAAGGTTTAGTTACAATTTTCATTTGTTTTGTGACAATATTTTTATGTGTTTTTTTTTTTTTTTTGTCTAAAGGTTTTTCCGATAATTTTCTCCCCTTTTTTTGTACTTTTGTATGATATTTTGCTCCTTCCTTTGTGAGAACTCATCTGAAAAAGTGAGTTTTTTGCTCCATCAGCTATTTTCAGGAGATTTAAATGGGAAGGTGCTAAAGCCACATTCCAGACAAGCTAGTTTCCTTTTTACTCAGGGTATTTAAATGTGAGTTTATTTAGCTGTTATCTTTCACCAGTCAATGGGCTTAGGCAGCTGTGGAGTTCCCCAGTGCAGCTTCCCTTCAATAGAAGAGACCAACTACTCTTGCAAATATAAGCTTATATGTGTGATTCCTTGTTTAGACCCAGCTGACTTTAAAGTCTGACTTTCAGACTTTAACTGGGTTCAGAGAGGTTCTGCTGTGGGCCCGTGAATCTATCCTCTGCTGGGAACTTAAGTTTTGCACTTCCTAAGGAGCCTTTCACCTTTGAGAAGTTTACATTGCCAGCTCTTTCTGAGATGTCCAGCTGAGACATCTTTTCTCCCCTTCCTCTGCAAGTACTCAGGATTGAATTCTATTCTTTTATAAGCTCTTAACCTATTTTTGATTGGAGTTTTAGCTGGATCTTAGTTTTGCTAAAAATAGTGTGTTTTTATTTCTTCTTTGCTGATTTTGGATTAATTGCTTTGGGATGCTTTTCTTAGAAGAGTAAGGGGAAATGCTTATTTTATGCCACAGTATTAAAATTGGAAGTCTGTAGTTTTATAGTAAAACAAAAATTCTTGATCTCAGTGTTTTGTAATAATTTAATATTCCAGTATATGGTAGAAATAGACCTAATGAGCTCCTTCCCACCCTCATCCCAACCCTGCCCATATGGTATTATCCTTGTTCTCTTTAGGTGTCATAGAGCAGTGCCACTCAAAATGTCTGTGTATTGATATAAGGGGCTTGAGTCAGAATATAAATCAGTGTACTGCTTCCTTCATCAAAGTCGTCTTAAGAAAAATGTCAGGTGGACTAAATGGTATGCTTAGGGACATAATTGATTTATATCTTGGTCAAAACTTCTTACTTCGTTGAGGACTGGTCACAGTTTGCAGATTGACAGCCAGTTTGTGAATGATATTGAGTAGCACCGCTGTGCAATAATATGCATGGCTATCAAAAAGGATTATTACATAGTTAATGTAACGATGCATTACATTAACTATTTGCCAATTGTATGTGATCATCACTGGTTAGTATGACTGAAATAGGAGTGTTCCTGTATAAATAGGCCTCCCTGGGATGAAAGATTGTTTGCCATGTACTTTTTTGCCCCGCAGGGAGACCAGTTCAGGGAGAACGGAACCAGAGGGGAGGTGACAGGGAATTAAGAAAAACATAGACATAACAGATAGCAAAGTTGGGACCGGGTGGTTCCCTGCGCTCTGATGGAGACACAGAGAGCCTTCTGGTCTGCATTGGGTTTATTTTATATCCCAAAAACAACAGGGGGTGTAACTTCTTAATTGCAAAACAATGTTGTCGACCCCCATCCTTTCATCCTGTTTAGGATTCCTCTGCCTCTGCAGGCAATGTTGCTTTCCTCAGTGAGAAACCACATCCTGAGCAGTGTCCTTGTTACCAAGTTCCCGGCAGCCCCGCAAGACCCCCGAACCTCAGATTCCAAGTCCATAGGCAGCCTTGCTAAACCCATTTTCTCTCAATAGACATGGCCTCTGGCTCAAATGCTGCCCATACTTTTTCTCTGGTAGTGACTCCTCAGTATAATGATTTATTTTTCTAAGCCATGCTATGGAGATCATACTTACAGAGGTGGCTCCTGTTAGGAGAATACTGCTATATTGAATGCTTCAAAAATGTGAATTGGATAATTACAGAAAATGGTAGAATTCAGTGTTGTAGCTCTAGAAGAAGTTGTAAGTTTAAGAATGTGCTTATATCTAAATCAAATGTTTCTCGACTGTTGCTGGGAAGACATGGAAAAATAACCAGTATATAAGGTGTTGATTAGGTTTTTGTCTTCTAAGACTTTCATGTGAATAAAGGATATGTTATTCTTAATATGGTCTCTGATGTCTAATTGGCTGTTAGATCTACTTTTCTTTATCTGTTAGAAACCGAATTGTCAGTGTCAACACATGGAATTATTGGAATATTCACAACCTTTTTGTTATATTCCTACCATAATGAATTTTGCACGTGAGGTCATGGTTTTTCCTATCAGTATACATCTTTAAGATTAATATTGTTAGTAATTGGGCAGACCTGAAGTACTTTATAAGAAGTGTGACTTTTCATTATAATCTTAGAAAAAATTTTTCTAAATATCAATGAAATACTATACTGAAATAGAAGTGCTGTATTTCGAACTAAGCATTCATGACCAAGACACATAGGAATCTGTCTGAATATACAAGGGCTGTCTGGAAAAAAAATCCAGCCATAAATGCCTCTAATTTTCATATTACATGACTGGATACTTTCTGGACAGCCCTATATAGTGTGGTTTGAAATTGTGTGTGTGTGTGTGTGTGTGTGTGTGTGTGTGTGTGTATCCTTCATAGGAAAACCTTTCTTTAAACCATTCTGATTATAAACTTTAATTATGAAATGAATAATTATGGGGAGCCCTACCTACCCAGTGACAGTCTTTAGATAATTTTACATCATTGCCAGTCACATTGTCAAAGTGAAGGTTTGCAGCTAATGTATTCTGTCAATGAAATTAATATAGTACTTTAATAGTTCTTTTGTCTTTGAGTATAGATAGATAAAGCCTTGGAAAAACACTAGAAAAAAATCCCTGCTCATTGCAGTCTAGTTTCTTTTCTTAGTGCCACCAGATGTCAGTATAACCATAGGACCAGAGAAGTATTGCAGTAGGTAAGCGGCTTATGAATGTTTTTTTTTGTTCATTAAAGAGGTAGGGGGAGAAAAGTTTTATATAAATTTGATGTACAATGGAAAGATTATTTTATTAATAAATTGTATGGAAAAATGAAGAGCATAATGGGAAATAAAGTACATGCAGAACTTAAAAAAGACACAGACACAGTGAAACATTCATATATAAATCAAATGTACTAATATAATAAATAGGTGATCTCTGACACTCTCCCAAATCGCCAACTGGCTCTTATAACTAGAGCTGACTGATAAACAACCTGTGGTTAAAGTATTCACCACAGCCTCACTGACTGTGGTGGAATTACTGTTAAAATATGAGCCTCAAAATGAGTGTATTTCTAGCTTATGTATGTAAAATGCAGCTCACTGCAATTTGTATTCGGTACAGAACTTGTCTCCAGAAGTTCCCTAGAATACAGTCATCATATTAGTCATTTTTCCAAAAGGACATTCTGTAGAATAATTACCTTTTTAAAAGTCCCCTTTTAAAAAATTTATTTTTTAGTGAATGCTGCATTAAATGATGGTTGGTATTTACTGTTCTGTTTACTGTTCCTACTTAGAATTATTACTTACATATATGTATAGGTCTGCTGTATTTGTCTCAGATGAGAATCCTACATTGAGTTCATGCCTTCATGAAGTTTTCCTGTGCGGCTTGTGACTGTACTCATGTGCTACATGCCTCAACTGAGTTTTAATTTTGGTTAGAAGTCTTGTGTGGGTCAAAGATTGCTTCTAGTTTTTTAATTTCTTCTTTTCAAAGTATTTTATTTCTCAGGACTTTTTACTTTCTTGTTTTCCCTCTAATTTAGGAAATGAAAAAAGTTTTTTCTTCAAAAATACAAAATGTCCCCCTAGAAATTATTTCAGGAAATGATGTTCTCATATCATTCTTGCTTAGATTTTTGCCCTGAGAGGTTTCTTCCATACTACAATATGACCTTTTTGTGGGAAGGTCAGTGTCCCTACCCTCAGAACTTCTGGGTTTTCTTTTCTATGGTCTCAGCTGGAGCCTTAAAGACAATACCTGTTTGGGGTGAAGGGAGGAAAGCTTTTCTCCCCCTTTTCTATGCGCTTCAGATACTTCAAGCTCTGCCTTCCGAAGTGGGGTATTTTATTTCATCCTTATTTTTTATCCTTGGGCTCTGGTCTCTATTGGATGCCAGTATAATACCAGATCCTACAGTTCTGCTTTCTTTTTCTCTCTAGGAATCCACAGTAGTTTTCTAAGTTCTAGAATTACTCATTTCCTTTCTCTCTGAACACTTACCTGAAGCCATAGCAGCTATAACTAATGGCTCTGACTCCCAGTCCCCCTTACCAGGCTTGTATCTTGGAGATTCTAGGTTAAATTCCAACAGTTAAGTTCTAAATGCTAGGCCGAGTGCAGTCCAATAGATTTTAGAAATGTCCTAATGTCCTATATCTACATTGTCCTGTATGATGATAATCACTAGCCACGTGTGGCTCTTGAGCACTTTTGTTGTGGTTAGTTTGATTGGGGTACTCGAATTTTGATTTTTATTAATTTTAACTAATTTAAATTCAAATAGCCACATGTGGCTAGTGGTTTTTGTATTTGACAAGTGCCACTCTTCATACATCCTTAACTGACAAATAGTCCTTTCTGCCTTTGAAGCATTTGTCTCCTTTGCCCTACCATGCAGTACTAGGCAGGTCTAAAGAAGAGATTAGGAAGCAAAAACCAACAGTTGAGCCCATCAGCTTTGCTTATCAATGGGATGGGAGAGGTAGCTGCTGAATTTCCCTCATTATCCTTAATTGATGAGGTGATTATCAGGGTTCTATATTTTGTATTAGGTTTACTTAGTTCCTATCAAGGGCTTACCATTTAATTGATTATAGTATAATAATCAGAATTCAAGGTAAAGTATATTACATGCCCTAAGAGGCACATAGTATTATGACAGTTAGTTTTGTCCTAATTAATAGTTAACATTTTGCTGTAGATTCATCTAACTTCCTTGTCTCTTTTCTTTCTTCCTGTTTCTTTAGGTTTTAAGGCGTTTTTAATTACTATATAAAATGTGACTTTAATATTTTGAGTAAGTAGGGCAGTGTTCAGATAGATTTTTATTCTGATATGGTTTTCGTAAATTCACATTAATGCACATTAGGAGTATTTCAGATAGGCAGTGTTTTGGGAATTCACATTTGAAATTCTCTTCAGAATTAGTGGCAGTCTTTTTTTCTTTGTAAACTTCATGGACAATTTTAAACATATACAATAGAATAGAGAAAAATATAATAAACTGCCATATATATAACACTCAACTTCAGTAGTTACAAACTCAGGGCCAGTCCTATTTCAGTTATGGCTCTACCTACTATCCCCACCCCATTACATTTACAGGAAAACCCCATTCATTATATAATTTAAAACATAATAATAAATATTTATGTATGTATCTCTAAAGGTTATAGGTGTTTTCTTAAGAAAATAGCACGACAGTACGATTGCTCCCGAATTTAACAGTAATTCATTAATATCACCAAATATCCAGCCAGTGTGAACCTTCCCTGATTGTCATATATGTATATTTTTCAGTTTGTTTAAATCAGGATGCAATTAAGGTCTATGTATTGTAATTAATTTATATGTCCCTTATGTGTCTTTTAATACAGTGTTTCATCATTTCTACCTCATGTAATGTTTATTACCTATTCATTTATTGATTCTAGAACAATTCTGAATGGATGAGTAGCCAATGATCTTTTCAGTATCTGCCAGGATTGGTAATAGTGTTCTGAAAGAATGTGATGTATTTGCAAGGGTTGAGTCAATTTTCCTTGAACTTGTTTAAGTTGGATTTTATGCTTTGTTAAACTAGATCTGTGAAGAGCTTAAGGTGTTTCCCAAGCCCATCTAACTTGGCAGGACTCAGTTCCCAATGTCTTCCTCCTTCATGATCTTGTCAGGACTTATTTTAGACTTAGAACGGATTTAGAGTCAGCTTTACTCTCAGAAGTGTGCCTTTTGGATGTCTCAGCTGGATACCCAGGGTGTTAATGAGGTCCTGTGGTTTTACCACTTTGATGGGCCAGAACTTCTAAGAGTGCCATTGCCTCATAGCACTGTTTAACCTCTGGTTATATGTCTGTTTCATCTTGAACCCTTTAGGTCTTCACTTGTAGTCTTCATTTTGCCATACACATGTGCAGCTCAGAACATAGCTGAGGATTTTTGGAGAACTTCCACACTGCGGCCATCCTTTGCATAGTTCTTTTTTTGGGGACCTTGCCCCAAAGATTTCAGCTCCTTAAACTTTTTCTCTGCCTCCTTAGCTCTGTGGACTGCTGCCTGCTGCTTGTACTGTTCCCTCCACTTGAAGTACACCTTACATTTACTCCGCTGAGACTTCAGCTCACTGCACCATAATCAAGAACTGTCCCCATGCAGAGAGCTGAGGTGATCACAGGGCTCACTTCATGTGTTTTTCTTCTTTCAGGAGTCAGTTTTCTGCCTGTTCTTTAATGTCAAAAAAAGTCTTTTTATATATTTTGCCCACTGTTACAATAGTTTATGGTGGGATGGCTAATTTAGTACCAGTTACATTGTTATATCGAGAAGTATAATTCTGAAGCCTATCAGTTTGGAGAGGGAACGTATTTTCAAAACGAGAAAATCTTATTTTCTTTTAGACATTCTCCACTCCATTCATCCAGTCAGTGATTAGTTATTATTGCCTGTCTTCTGTCCATGATTGGCATTGTGCATAATACGAGGGAGATGAGACAGTTTCTTTCCTTAAGGAGTATACTTCTTAGTGGGCTAGAAGGCCAAATAGCAAGTTTAAATCTGGTTGTTGTTGTGTTTTTTTTTTTTTTTAATAAACTTTTATTGAAGCATAACATACATTATTATGGTATGGTTCGTCCCCTCCCCACCTCCCTTCCAATGTGGTAACTTGTTATATAAAGACAAAGAAGCTAATCCAACTTTTCCAAAGAGGCTTTGGTAGTAGATATTAAGTTCTAAATATACTTTTGTAAACCACTATTTTAAAATTATTAACCATTAAATTTGCTTTATTTTGAAATAATTAACAAGAGCTATAAAAATGCTATTTATATGCTCATGTATTCGTTTCACTCTTTTGCCATTGGGAAATATTTTTACTAGAGATGCAGAAATCAGATATCTTAATGTATTTATGATATTAAAAGTGAAAACAATTTTGTCTTTGTCTGACTTCCATAATGTATTTAATAATCAAAACAAATTTTTTCCACTTTCATTTCTATAAGGTCAGCCTAAGTCATGAAAAACAAACTTATCTTCACTCTGCTTCATATATCACTGCTGACAACCTGATAATCTTCAGCTCAGGATCTGGCTATAGAATGATTTTTGCCAGCAATCACTGATAATGATGTATGAATTGGATATGAAACAGATTTTTTTTTTACTTTTCTATCATGACCTCCATCCAAAATTAGATTGACTTTAGATTGATTATAGAAAAATAACAACTTGAAAAACTGTTGTTTTTCTCCCTAGTAAAATGCCTTTGAATATTAATTTAGAAACAAGAAATAAGGTAGTCATGTTAAACTTCTAGTACAGTGGTACTATGTCAACTGTGGCAGTTAAATTTCTGAAACCTTCCAGTTTAAGAGATGTTTTGATGAAAGAACTTCTGACCGTTTTATGGGGGAAATGAACTTTGGTATAAATTCAATATACAAAATTAATAGAATATCAATGGCATGTTATTATCTTTAATTATAATGAGTACATTTATCATTTCTCATTTTATACTTAAAATTAAAAGCATTTTATTTCCCCTTTCTGTTTTATCTATAGTAACATTTTTCAAGAGTGGGCCTTCATCCAAATGTCCAGAGCTTTTCCAATTTTTGACCAAGAGTTGTTGATTTTCACTTCCTGCCTTCTCCTATAGTAAAAGATACAGGGAGTTCCCTGATGGTGTAGTGGCTTAAGGCTTCAGTGTTGGTGCTGTCAGTGCTGCAGCCTGGGTTCGATTCCCAGTCAGGGAGCTACCCACATACCAAAAAGCAAAAAAAAAAAAAAAAAAAAAGTAAAAGATACAGAATAACTGAGTGCTTGAAATGAAATAAAAAATTTTGTTTTCTAAGCCTCCTTTCCCATTACCAAGCACATGAATTATACCTTATAAACATCTCTGCTCTTTCTTTTCTTATAGATGCTGATACTTCCCTCAACTTAAAATTCTAAGAAGTCATTATAATAGCTTCACACTTAAAACATTCATTAGTATACCTTATTTGCTAATGGCTTATGTGTATGTGTGTACTTATTTTATTAAGTACTATATATCTCTCTTCTGGCATTCTGTGTTTTTCATTAACTTCTGTAGAGTTACTGCCACCTTCATAGCAAAGTTTTGTGGTAGATAATATTCTGGAAAGTTTAGCCCCATTTGTTTGGTCTATTAACTTAATAACATTATACTTAATGTTCATCCTAATTAGGTAGTATTTAGAAACTGTTATATGTACATGATATTAGACTACACATATCTTGTGCTAATGTTAAATTAGGTATGTAAAAGAAAGAATAATTTGGTGAAATTAGTAAAAGGGCTCATTATTTTTAGGTATCTATAGGCATGCAAACTATTCCTTCATACAGTCTACATTAGCAACAACTTGAGGAGGTCATTAGCTTCTTTTTTTAAAATTTTTGTTTCTTGGAGTGACATTGGTTAATAACATTGTATGTTTCAAGTGTACGTACAGTTCTATAATATATCATCTGCATTTTGTGTTGTGTGCTTAGCATCCTAATCTCTCTGTCACCATAAATTTGGCCCCCTTTACCTTCTTCATTCACCTCCCCCCTGGTAACAGCCTTCTGTTGTCTATGACTTTGTTTGTTTTCTTCATTTGTTGCTTTCTGTTTTATGTCCCAAATATGAGTGAAGTCTTATGGTTCTTGTCCTTTTCCATCTGACTTATTTAGCTTAGCATGATACTCTCAAGATTTCATGCATGTTGTTGCAAATGGCAGTATTTCATCCTGTCTTATGGCTAAGTAATATTCTGTTGTGTATCTGTACATCTTCTTTATCTGGTCATCCATCAAAGTATACTTAGGTTGTTTCCATGTCTTGTTTACTGTATGTAATGCTGCAATGAACACAGGGGTACATATGAGGTCGGAACAATTAATTTTGCAAACTCATTGTAGAGAAAGTGCTACATAACTCACTACTGAACATCACTATGGTCACCTTTAAAGTACTTCCTTTTGGAACTATGCACTGACATCAGTACCTAGACCACCCTTCAAAGCAGTTTTGGAATTCATTCTCTGGAATGGCCATCAGAGCTGTCATCATAACCAAAATCTGACAATTAAATTTGCAAACTTGCCACCTTGCCAAGTTGTGTTTGTACAGTGCTGCCAACATAAAGTGCATGGTGGCAAGTTCACAAACTTAACTGTCCGTAGTGATATTCAATAATGAGGTATGTAGCACTTTTTCTCGGATGAGTTTGCAAAATTAATTCCAACTTTGTATATCCCTATGAATAAATATTTTCCAATTTTTCAGATAGATACCCAGGAGAAGGATTGCTAGGTCATATGGTAGCGCTATTCTTAATTTTAAAGGAACATCCATACTGTTTCCCAAGATGGGAGCCATTAGTTTTTGTTATTATAGTTAAGTAAAATGCATTTCTTTAACAAGACTTTTTAGTTTATATGGAGTTCCTTTTAGTTCACATAAGCAAGGTTTTACTGTATTTTCATTGGTTGATACAAGAACATAATTTTAACAATGATTGTTGTTTATGATGGTAAAAAAAATATCTAAGATGCAGAACTTGCTGTATTGCTCTTTCAGTTTGCCGGTGATTATTGTCATTTGTGGTCAAATGGTAATGATAGGAAAACTTGCAATGCTTTTGAGACTGCTTCTTTTCACCCATTAGTTCACCCCATTCTCCCAATTGTGTTTTTAACAAAATGGAAACATACCAACTCCATTATCAGAGAGAATAAATATTTGCCTCTTCTATTTCCTCTCTATCCTTTAAAATAATTTGTATGTGCACAGAAAGGATGTTTATATTAATGGGTTGGGCTAGACAATGGTGATAAATGTTTTGTCATTGCATAGGGAATATGTATTTTAATTTGTTGATAGGAATGATAACAGCATTGTGAGTTCCTAGGTGAGTTTAAGTGACGAGAACATCACCAAAGTGTCCAGTCCTACAAACGACATTTTACTGACAATGATGTTTTTGACTGCTGTATTGCAGCTGTTGAAAATGGACAGATAGATGTGTTAAGGCTGTTGCTACGACACGGAGCAAATGTTAATGGATCCCATTCTATGTGTGGATGGAATGCCTTGCACCAGGCTACTTTTCAGGTAACTTCTGAATTACTTGATCTTCATGTAGATTGTGTATTTTACTCTTTTAAAATGACAGTTCTATACAGTTTTTGCTTCCTACTTGCCTGTGATTTATGATGGTTAGTGCAGTACAGAAAAGGCAGTCTAAATGCTAATGATCATTCTGAATAAGCCAACTACTCTAGTAGATCCAGCAGTTTTGTATTGCAGGGATTATCTAAATTTTCCAAATGTTTATAGCATAGTTAAGAGACCATCAGAATACTTGGGATATAAATTGATAAGGAGCAAGGGCTTATTTTATGTATAGCAGTGTATTTAGAAATTGATAATTCAGTGTTTGGCCTAGCAAGATAATTTTGCAGGATTTTATATGGATTATAATTCCTAGAGGTCAGTGTTTTATCTGTTTATGTCTAATGGTCTAGATAATGCTATAGAATAATCTAATTGTTTAATACTTCCTCCCATCCAAGAATACACTTTTTAAAAAAGGTTTTTCTATAATGAGGATAAAAAAACCCAGAACAATAAGAAAAGAGATACCTTCCATTTTCTTTGTTTTTGCTTGTTTAAAATATGAATCTGTACTTTAGGAACATGCTGAGATCATAAAATTGCTTCTTAAAAAAGGAGCAAACAAGGAATGCCAGGATGACTTTGGAATCACACCTTTGTTTGTGGCTGCTCAGTATGGCAAGCTAGAAAGCTTGAGCATACTTATTTCATCGGGTAAGATTAATTCATTAGCCTTTGAACTGTTAAGATCATGAGTTTTAACTTTGTATCTTCCTAGGAAGAATAATTCTTGACCAGATATAAATCAGATTGTAAAATTTATGGTTTTATGTTAGTGATAAATAGGAATATGTACAAGTTGATTTATAAGCCTGCATACTAAGTGTCTATTACGAACATAATGCAGCACATGGCTACTAATTTATCTGAGGAGGAAAAGAATTTATCAGTAAAGCAGGTTTATTGGCAAGTTGAATGATGGGGCTGTCCGTTCTTATAGGGACCTGAGTTGGTTCAACTTTCTAGAGTTCCAAGACTATTTTAGGTTTAATTAATTTATTAAATAAGTATTTTGTTTATTAAGACCTTGAGTTGTATATTTTGATCAATTGTATGATTATTTAAATGGTTTTATTTCAAAGCTTGTTTATACTTTAATAGTAATATAAACTTGCTAAAAGTTTCTCTGTGATAACCATTACACATTCAACATTGCCAGAGAATATGGTGTTGAGGTGGCATTCTTACTCTTTATGACATTTCTGTTACCAGAAATGCCATGGAAGGGCTCTTAAATTCCTCCAAACACTATGTTTGCTCTCACAAGTGCTAACCTGATAAAGCATGGATAGCAGCAGAAGGGGAATACTTCAGTTTTGCCATCAGGATATTTTTTTTAATTTTTCAATTACAGTTGACATTTAATATATATGTTTTTAATACCTATGCTTTTCAGATATCTTCTACAATACCTAGGCTTTTAATAATGATCCCCAAATATACAAAACAAAGTTTAGACAGTGGGAAACATATTTTCTTACTTGTAATTTGTTACAAACTTTCAAATGCTCAAATTGAAATAGGAAGCAAAAGAAACAAACATTCAATAACTGCCAAATTGAGCTGTGTTACAAACATTGAGTCTATACACCTTATAGTTGGGAGGAATCTCCAAAATCATTTATTTAAACATGTGTTTATTAGATTAAGAATCCCAAGCCCTGACTGTTTAAGTGTCTTGCCAAAGATCTAGAACAATGGTTCTCACCCTTCCTAATGCCGCAACCCTTTAATACATTTCCTCATGTTGTGGTGACCCCCATAAAATTATTTTCGTTGCTACTTCATAACTGTAATTTTGCTACTGTTATGAATCATAATGTAAATATCTGATATGTGTTTTCCGATGGTCTTAGGTGACCCCTGTGAAAGGGTCGTTCGACCCCCAAAAGGGTCACGACCCACAGGTTGAGTCTAGAAAGTATTTCTTGGAAGAATCAGGGCTTGGGCCCAGGCCTTCTAACTTCTCATCTCTTCTCTTCTGTTAATACCTTCTACCTTCCTGATGACTGCCCTAATTCATTTTATGTCTTCCAGCCCCCTAAATTCCAGTTATTAGTGTATAACTAATATTTAGAATAAAATGGATTAAATTGTACCTTAATGACTCTCCTCATGCCTACCCGGTCTCCTGTAATGCTAAGCACCTATTTTGTTTGCTTTGGTTTTTTTTTTTTTCTCTTCTCTCTGAATAGTTATGAACAGCAAGTTGCAAAAGTATGTAGGTATGTTTGTAATGTAACTGTGTGTGTTTCTGACTCCTTAAAATGACTTTCCGTGTGAATTATGCCATTTTTCCAACTTTTCTACCTGTAATTTTAAATGGACTGATACCTTATTCTTTCTGATACTTTGAAATTGTCAATCAAATGAAACATTGCTTTAAAAAAAATTGAGCAGGTTTCTTTCTTGACTTAGTCTTTCTCAGTAATAGTGTCCACTTTTTTCTGAGGCTGATAGTAGGTGAAGCATCCACCTTTACTTGTCTATACATGTTGAGTGTCCAATTGGAATTTCTGAAGCTTTCATAAACTCTTCAACTTACCATTTATGCTTTGCCTAGATTTTGCCCATTTCATGGCTTTAATTTATTCAAGGTACATTTATGAGATACCCTTTTAAATAAAAAATAGTCTTTTTTCCTTTGATAATAGTGATTTTTCCACTGAGATACATAAATTTAAAGCAATTTAAAAATTCTTATAATCATGTATTAATACCATACTTAGCATATTTAACACATTATTTGTCAATGAGAACAGTTTGGGGAAGTTTGCTATTTTTAAAAACTTCACAAACATTGCAGTCACTTTTAACTTCTTCACATCTTTATATAATGGCATTTAAATAATTGATTAGGTTTGTGCTTTTAAAAAATCAGCTTTAGAAACCCATTTAAATAGACCTTTTCCTTTTATTGAAGACTCTATCATGTAAATGGTTATGAAGAATAAAGATGTAATGAAGAGTATAGTCAACATTAGTTTTAAAGCATAGCCCTCATATATGTCATATCTATTGGAAATGTTTTCATAAAACTTATCCAGAATTGGTTAGTGAGTGGCATCTGTAAAGGTTTATAATTTAGTTTTCTTCTTATCTTTTTGAGTAATTATCAAAAATGTTTTCTCTATTTGATTGTTTCTTACCTTTTTAAATGATTACTTATTGGAACCACTGAGTGTTGGTTGAATGAGGGATTGGAATGAAATTTTTATTGAATAAGATTTTAGTTTTAGCTTAAAAGTGCATTCTAAAATGTTGATAACTTGTTTTCTTGCTAATATAAAAGCAAAAACAATTTAAATGATTACCAGCAAGTTAGGAAAATCAGTGTTTATATAGGAGTATCCACTGGGGGGAACTGTTATACAGTTGATCTTTGAACAGTGTCGGGGGTTAGTGCAGGCAAAAATCTGTGTATAACTTTTGACTCCCTCCAAAATTAACAACTAGTAGCGTACTCTTGACCAGAAGCCTCACCGGTAACATAAACAGTTAATAAACACATATTTTATATGTCTTTACTATAGCCTTTTAATAAAGTAAGCTAGAAAATAAATGTTGTTAAGAAAATCGTTAAGAGAAAATACATTTACAATACTATATTATATTTACTGATACTGTAAGTTTACATTGCCTGTTTTTAAGATGGAAAAAAATCTGTATGTAAACAGACCCGTGCAGTTCAAACCTGCGTTGTTCAAGCGTTATTGGTACTATGAAAACCTTTTAAGGCAGCTGCTTTGAAATGTGTGTTAATTATTATGTTTTTTCCCCCTAAATGACATTATCTGTTAAATGTTTTATTTTGTATTAGGTGCAAATGTCAATTGTCAAGCCTTGGACAAAGCTACTCCCTTGTTCATTGCTGCTCAAGAGGGCCACACACAGTGTGTGGAGCTCTTGCTGTCCAGTGGGGCAAACCCTGATCTTTACTGTAATGAGGACAATTGGCAGTTACCTATTCATGCCGCTGCACAGATGGGCCACACAGAGTAAGTGTTAAAAATGGAAAATAAACAAGTTGACAATGCACTGTAGAACTGTATGTCTGAAACCTATGTAATCCTTGCTAACAGATGTCACCCCAATAAGTCTAACAATAAAAATGAATTAAATAAAAAAGGTCTCATAATTAAAAGAGAATAAGGAGTAAATCTTCTGGGCCAGACCTTTGACCTCTGGACAAAGTCCTTGGCATTCACTTCTCTACCAATTTGCTTAGTGAGTTGATCCACCTGCATATCTGTCCCCCATGCTATCCCCAGCTCTTTTTAGTCTTGCACTTCCCTAGTGTGAGGCAGGCACAGTGGCTACAAATGGGACAACCCCAGGGGCTTCCTCAAGGTACGCCTTCTCCCTGATTTCCCAAGCTGTGGCCATACTCTTCCACTGATCTCTTGTTTTATCCCAGGCATCTTCCGTTAGCTATCTGATGGTCTTACTCAACTTATTTACGTTACCTCCCTGACCCCAGAGGTGTTTGAGTTTGTGACCCCTGTTGGTATCCAGGCTTCCTTTTGTAAATATGGGTAGTTCTCCCATCTTGAACCCTTTGACTGGACTTTGTTTATCTAATCTCAAGTCCAGCTCTAGTTTTGCCTGCTCCTATTCTTCCTTAGCCAAAAGCTCCCATGAAATTTTTGGTATTTTCTGGAGAGAGAGAGGGACTAAAAGAAAGTTGAAACTACTTGAAATTGAGGGGTCCAGGAATCTTGGAAGCTAATAACCAGGTTATACCTATGAGAATACGGCAGCTTCACTTAATGTAAATTGGCACTAAGGAGTGTTTTACAATATACAGAGCTGTCTGGAAAGTATCCAGCCATGTAATATGAAAAATAGAGGCATTTATGGCTGGATTTGTTGCAGATAACTCTTCATATGTTTAAAGTTTTTAGACTCATAATTCTACAGTAACTTAAGTAATATTTAATTTAAAAAGTAATAGTGAAATTGACATTTTAGTATTTTACACAGTAGGAAAACAGATTCTGCAATTTGGTTATTATGCCACTAGGTGGCATGGTATTTTACAATTATTTAAAAATATTTGTAAACATATATGTGACTTGTTGAAGAGTATAATTTTTCCAGCCCATGTAGATAAATTAAATACATTTATTAAGTTTGAGACATTAAACCAAATTATTTTAATAAAATACTCAGGTATTAAAATATAATATTTTTCTTAATTCTTGATTGTTTAAACATAAATCTTAGGTACAATTGTACCTAAGCTTTAAATTGATACCAAAATCCTCTTGGAAATTTGTCTTTTTTTATTCTCACTTGAGAATTCTATATGTCACTGATGATTTCCCATTGACTACTTTTAAGGTAAGTTCTGTGAGTGTAAGTCCTCTTTAAATATTATTATTATCTTAGGCCTACCCTATGTAGGGAAAAGTAGCAAAGAGAAAGAATGTTGTAACAATACTTTTGAGAAGCCTGCCTTTCTTTTCCCAGAAAGAGGGGGAATTTCTTGGCTTTCATTATCCTTAGTTTTAGTTTTAATTTTAGAAAAGTAAACTAGTCCTTTCTCTCTAGCTACTAGAAGTAAATTTACAAATAATCTAATAACTTACATTTTAATTTTCTTTAGAACTTTTTCTGCTTAGCAACCAATTTCTTTATAAACCTGTTTATAGAGCTCATATTCTTTTCAGAGAAGAATATTGAGCAGAAATTCTAATTTCTTCCTGATGAAAGTACTATTAATTTCATGTTACCATCTTTAAAAATTCTTATTAATTAGAAAAATAAAAATTTAGTTTATACTTTAAGAAGGAAAATAATTTATTCTTGATACAAGTTTATATTTGGTACAGTGAACTTTTAAAACAATTAATTAGCTCCTAAAATATCTAATACAGTTTGAGCTTTGGGGAGTAGGGTGATGGCAGTAAGGTAAATAATTAGTAAAAAAATACCAAGTGTTCCCTGTTTACTTATAGGAACGTTATTAAATTCCGTTTTAGTTATATTTAAGGATCTTTGTATTAAGCCAGGGTTCCTCAGCCTCCCCTGTTAGGAACTAGGAGACGTATCAGGAGGTGAGTGGCAGGTGAGTGAGCGAAGCTTCAATTGTGTTTACAGCCATTCCTCATCATTCACATTACCACCTGAGCTCCTCCTCCTGTCATATCAGCAGCAGCTTTAGATTCTCATTGGATCACAAACCCTATTATGAACTGCACATGTGCATCCCGCTCCCCCCCACCTCCATTCGTGGAAAAATGATCTTCCACTAAACTGGTTCCTGGTGCAAAAGAGGTAGGGGACCACTGTATTAAGCAACAATAATAAGCTTAACATTTTGGAGTATATAGCCTGTAATAACGTAATGTAGGTAGAAGCTAAACGGAAGACAGAAAGATTATTAAATCAATCAGTGGGTGGTGACTCAGTATATGTGCTGTAGAAATGTTGCCTACACTCATATGCATATAAAAACATTAAATTCTCCTGTATTTGTGTACTTCCAGGATCTTGGGCTTGTTAATACCACTTACTAGCTGGGCCTGTGACACTGGGCCTGACAAAGTGAGCCCTGTTTACTCAGCAGTGTTTGGAGGGCATGAAGAGTGCCTAGAAATGTTACTCCAGCATGGCTACAGCCCAGATGCCCAGATGTGCCTTGTCTTTGGATTTAGTTCTCCCATGTGCATGGCTTTCCAAAAGGAGTATGTATATTTGCTATATGGCGATGTAGTAATATTTTCCAACTGACTTTTTCTGATGAAACTTAATGTCTCTTAGTGCTAAATTACTAACTTAAAAACAAAAAATAAATAGAAAAATCCCTCTGTGGTGCACCTTGTTTATAGTAAAAATGAAGTGATAATGTCAGGTTTATTTCCTTCCCTCTTTGGATCTGGATTATGTTTTTAGTATAACAATTTTAGGGAATACTTTCAATGTATTAAATAAATGCAAGAATTTTCTGATATCTTTGGTCTTCAGAGCAATTCAAGAATTAAAACATACTTTCAGTTATACAAGGTCTGAAGATCTAATGTATAATATGGTGATATATAGTTGATAACACTATTGTATAATGGAAATTTGCTAAGAGAGTAGGATTTATGTTCTTTCACTAAGAAAAGGTAAATATATGAGATGGATGTGTTAATTTGTTGGGGGAATCTTTTCACAATTTATACATATGTGGAATCATCATGGTATACACTTTAAATATTTTAGAGTCATATTTTTCTATTAGACCCCCAGTAAAGTTGGGGGAAAAAGAATTAAAAATGACTATCAAGTAAGGCATTGACTGTGTTTCAGGTTATTTACTAATTGAAATTTGTTTTTACAAGACTTGTTATAAGACTAAAAATAAAAATTCAGTTTTGTAGATACTGTATTTTTAATATATTTGGTATGTAGCATTCTTTATGTGAATCAGAGTAGTTAAATTACAAAGTCTTCAAAATACTTGTTTTGCTACTCTGCTATGATCCTATGAAGTTAATAAATTAAGAATTACTGCTGCTTTATTAGCTTCTGGCCTATACTTGTTTATACAAAACTCTCAAGGTTTTAAAATAGTAAGAATTAAGGCTATGTGTAAGAAAAGCCATGTTGAATAATATCTGTGGTCCATCCAGTAATGAAATAAGTTGTTCAGGTAGATGCTGTTGTTTTTAATGATGCAAAAGAGGTTGCAGTCATACCTCAGATTTCATTGACTTTCCTGAAATCACTATTATGAATTGCTACCCACAATTTAAATATTTATCAAAAATTTACTTATTAAGCTTTTTAGGTTCTCCCATCTCTTAACATTTGCTATGTAAAATAGTTCATTTTACAATAATTATTCTGTATTGAAGCTTCCAGATATATTTTATGGTTTGAGTATTTGGAGTTTTAATTAATCTGAGTATCTGAGACCCACTCTATGTATAACTTTCATGATTTCTTAGCAGTTTATTGTAATTTCTCAAGTTTTGTCTTTCCAAGTATTATACTTTAGTTTACTAAACTTTAGTAAGTCTGCATTGATGACTAGTTCTTTCACTTGTCTTTCTCCGTATGTATCTAACTCCATTATAGTTTATTATAAGGTCAGAATTGAATGTTTAAAAACTAGATCAGAACATAATGATTTTGGATAGATTGTGTGTGTGTGTCCAATATAATATTAGCCTTTTCTGACTTCGATTGTATCTTTTGGAGGATGATATTTTCGGTCTTTCTCATATCAGCTAAGCTCTTGCCTTACAATCTTGTAAGTAGTTTGAATCAAACCATATAACACAGTATCCCTGTTAACCCTGAAACACCTTAAATGTTTCTCTGGCCTGAGGAATTAAGTATGTAGAACCCTGTGGGACAGAGAGTGTGAGGAAAATCCTGGAGAAGACAGGCTTGTTGAAGGGGATCCTCTAATTCTGTCTGTGAACCTGCATGTGTCCCAAGATCACCCCAAGCATTGAATGTACAAGAGAGACCCAAATTATTGAAAACAAGATTTAAACTATATCCACATCTCAAGTTAACCCACAGAGTGGCACATTTCATGAGACCAGACATAAAGACTTTAAGAACTGAACTGACATTAGAACCCACTGTCTATAGAAGGTGAAACAGAAATTGCAACCTGGCCTTTGTGCACTACTCACAGTGGGGTCCATACAGCGTTGTTCTGGGTTCCTGTTGTAACGTAAAGGGAAACTTTAACAATGTCTGGAGCCCTTAATGTCCTACAAATGAGGAAGGAAGGTGTCCTCATATTCCTGCAGCAGGAGCCCAGTTAGGTGTCACCAACCTTGACTTCCAAATGGAACGGTGGTGACATCTGCATCTTAAGTCTGAAGCAAACCTGGGAGAAGCTTCTGCTGGCAGCTCGTGCTATTCTGCCATTGAAAACCCAGCTAATGTCAGTGTCATATCATCTAGGAATACTATAGCCAACTGTGCTGAAGTTTGCTGATGCCACTAGAGCTCCCAGTTCACTCCAGGAACTTTCCCTTACCAGATCCAGGCAGCCTTCCAGGAGTCAACACTTCTGCTGGTTACTGATCCCAGGGCTGACCACCAGGCTCTCATAGAGACATCTCATGTTAACCTATGATTCTCTGTATGACACAGACTCTTCTCTGTGCCATGTGGACATTTCATCCCATGCAACATCATGGGAGCCTTCTCAGTGGATCTTATGTGCTGGTTGCTAGTCCATGAAGTTCTGTGCAAGCATGGTACCATCTCCTGTGAACAGGCATGAGAGGTCATGCCTGGTCTCTGCTTCTACAGAGATGCTGAAGAAATTGTAAAGAGGAGGAGGCTGCTGTTAAAAAGGCTGTGACCAAGGAGGAATTTCAGGGTGAATGGACTGCTCCAGCTGCTGAGTTCCCTGCTGTTCAACCTGAGGTTGCAGACTGATCTAAAGGCATACAGATACCCTCTGTGCCTATTCAGCAATTCCCTACTGAAGACTTGTGGTGCTCGGCCTGCCTCTGAGGACTGGGCTGCAGCCCCCACTGCTCAGGCCACTGAATGGGTGGGAACAACCACTGAGTTGTCTTAAGCTGTTCTTCCACAAGCTCTTAAAATTGAAGAAAGTTTCTAAAAAAAAGAAAAAATTTGCTCTCTGAGCCTAACTAGGTTATATGTCTGTTAAAACAAATAAACATCAATATTCTTCAAAAGTTTATAACAGAACCCAGAGTCTATACAACATTAACATTCATAATGTTCAGGATACTGTTTAAAATTACTTGACATGTGAAGAACCAGAAACATATGGTTAGCTTTTAAGAAAAAAGACGGTTAATAGGTGTCAAACCTGAGGTGATCTAGATCTGCGGTGTCCAACTTTTTGGCTCCCCTTGGCTACATTGGAAAAATGTCTTGGGCCATATATAAAATACACTAATAGCTGATGAGCTAAAAAAAAAAAAGGTCACAAAAAATATCAGAATGTTTTAGGATTTTGTGTTTGGCTGCTTTCAAAGCCATCCTGGGCCACAGGTTGGACTTGCCTGTTCTAGATGGTGGAAATAGCAAATAATTGAAAATAGCTATTGAAACTGTGCTTTACGAAGTAAACATACATGAAGTAAATGGCAAGGTAGAAATCCTAAGCTGAGAAATAACTATAAAAAAGAATCAAATGGAAGTTTTATAACTGAAACACATAATATCTGAAATGAAAAATTTACTGCATGGGCTCCAAAGGAGGGTGGAATTGACAGTCAATTAACTTGAAGATAGACCTATAGAAATTATCTAAACAGAAAAACAGAGAGAAAAAAGATTGGGAAAAACAAAAACAAAAAACCCCCACAGCCTCAGGGACATGAGGGACAATATCAATGGTTTGACATCTCATATGTCATTAGAGTCCAGGAGGAGAGGAGAAAGAGATTGGCACAGAAAAAGTATGTGAACAAATAATGGCCCCAAACTTCCCGACATTGGATAAAGACATAAATTTATAGAGTTAGGAAGCTCAGTAAACTGACACAGGATAAAGCCAAAGAAGAGCATGCTCAAAAATAATCAAACTGCTGAAATCCGAAAGTAAAGAAGCTACTAGCAGTGTGATGTATATAGTGCCTCGGTCACAGGCATGAGCTAACAAGTTTTGTGTTTTGCTGTTGGAAATTTTGTTATATGAAGTGGCTTTGTAGAGCATAGGGTCACTTCACAAAGCAAAATTTGGTTAGGTAGCTTTAAAGGGCTTATTGTTTTCTTCCACGTGGGAACTTGTAATTCGACCAAATGTATTCTTAATTAGTAAGGTCGTTTTTTCAGTAAGAAAAGTCATTGAAAGATATTATCTGTGGGGAATTTAATTGAAAGGGAAACCTTTCTCAAGGGCTAAATCTGAAAGGTGGTAGTTATTGTGATCCCATATGCTCACATTTAATGTGTGTATGTAAAGGAATTGATTTAAGTATAGTATGTAGCACAATATTTGGCACACACAGAATCATCAAGGTTAATGTCCCTCTCCATATTAGACACCATTTATCTTGAAAACAATATAAATTAAAATTTTAGTCTCTATACTTCATTTATATTAGCTAATATCTGTTAATTTGTATGTCAATCACTGTACTTGTAATGTGAAAATCATTTGATTACTTTGGAATTCTGTATAAAACTTTGCTGATCAAGCAAGAAAACTGTCATTCTCCCAGTAGGTTTTGTTTTTAGTATATCAAGAAAGTAATATAGCCAGTGGCTGGGGAAAAAAATCATAATTGACAAATTAGTTACTTTTTATTATTTCTTTCAATAAGTATCTTAAAATTTGGATTCTCTACAGTCACATACCTGAAAATTAAATTAAGTACCAATTCCATTTAAAAAGCAAGGATAATTTAGTATAATATTAATTTAAAATAATTATCATGTTCTCTTGCTCCTTAATGAAACAATGTATGAATTTCTTACATTCCATTTAGCAGTTATTAATAAGAATTTGAGTTTTGCTAAAAATAATGGAACCAGGGACATTGGAAGACTCTATTTTCCAAAATTAATTATTAGATACTTAAATTTAGAGAGATTTGGTAATAGATAATAAGTTTAGTGATGTAAGTTGTGAAATTTTATTTTTATAGTAACAATGTGTTGTTAAATAGTAATGTTAGTTTGGTGTAAGATTGTTAATATAAAAAGATTTAATCAACATTTATCTGACTTTAGGTGTTAATGAGTTAAACACTTGATTTCTCATTTGTATGTTTTTGGGTATTTTTCTAAGATTTAGAAATTTAGTATTTGTGTCCCTTGCACTATTAGCCTTTTGTGTTCAGGAAAACTTTTATTTGTTTTTACCAATTGTACAATTAATATGAAAAGGTGATGAAAAGAATAAATATAAATAATGGCTCTGGGTTTTATTGTTCATTATTGTTTTATTCAGCCGATTTCACTTTTAACTCAAGATTAGCGTTCTGAAACATTGTTGCTGGGTATCCCATTGAGAGAATGAGCTTCCATTTGAAGCAGTGACCTTTAGCTCTTCTCACTACTCTGAGACATGATGGAAAGGTGCCTCCTCCACTACTGTGCAAAAGCAGTCTTTGTCCTGTGGGGCTAAAAAGTTAACAGCTACAGTGACATGAAAGCCAGTTTTTCAAGGGCACAGTTAAGTAAGTCAACTCAAATGAGAAAATATAAAAAAAAGACTCATTTAACTGGAATGTCAAAAAGGAGGGAGTTGAAAAATTTCAGGACAATTTGAGAAAATATTAAGACCTTTTATATTATATATTATTGTAGGAAGAGATTGTAGCCTAACTGACCTGATTTTGTCTGTCTTTTAAATTGATACTGATCATGTTGCCATGTTAGGTTTTGTAGAAATTGTCATTTCTTATCATCATATCACACAGGGGTATATCTGATAAGACCTAATGTCTTCATTTTGTTTTCAGCTAATAGGTGAAAGCTGTTCAATAAAACTTACTTTCATAATTCAGCTAATAAGTTGGTTATACATTATGTTGGCTAATTGAACATAAATTGCTCAAGATGTTTGCTCATTTCTTTGTGTTTAAAATAAATCTTGTTGACATGTTGAATTTCCTTTTATTGGGCACTGTTACTGTGCATGTTTTTGAAGTTCAGAGAGCAGAATAATGGAAATGTATAAGCCCAAAGATAAGGTCTAGACATTGCTTTTTTATGTTTTAAACCTCTCCTCTTTCTCAGTATCTGAAGATTTTCACTGTTTATATAACATGTAATCTCTTAATGTATCACAATTAGTTCTTGATATTTATGTTAAATAGATGAGTGGGTATGTGGTCCTGTCCAAAATGTCCATGCTTAGAAAACATCCTTGGATTTAGATAGCCCATAACATTTATTTGTGCTTTTGGTTTACAGGATTCATACATAAAAAGTAGTCATGTTTTATTGATCTAGTAATTGTATTGTGGCTATATTGTCACTAATAGCCCTTCTTGCCTTGGTAGCCTAGCCAGTAATAGCATATGGGTGAGGTGGATGGGTGGGCGTGACCAAATGGCTCTTTGGACCTTTTGGTACAAGAACGAATACCAAGGACCAAATGTTTTTGTGGATGTTTTATTTACTTATTTTTTTTTAATTTTTTATTTTTTTTTGCTTTTTGGTATATGGGTAGCTCCCTGACTGGGAATCGAACCCAGGCCGCAGTGTTGACAGCGCCAGCGCCAAAGCCTTAAGCCACTACACCATCAGGGAACTCCCTTGGATGTTTTAGACATGATGAGATGTCCTGCAAGGGATAAATAGGATCGACTGTTTCTTTGTTATCTCTAGGACTTGAGGAATTTTTTTCAATCCTTCATCAGGGCTTGATAGAGAATTTTTTAAGTCTTGAGAAATACATACATATTTTCATATAATTTATCTTTCAACCAAAAATTAAGCCCTAGGGTCTACTGTTGCTCAGTGACATGTAATACAGAGCACTGAAGTTGCTTGTGTTTCTGAACATTTCACATACATTTGAGACCTTCTTAATAGCCTTCCCAGAATCTCAGAGCATATTGACAAAATTTTATGATTCTACAGTTTCTTTTGTGTTTATTATTTGCCATGTAATAGGTGATTTTGTTCAAAAAGCGCCTGTAATGTAGCACTAGACAACTTTATAAACCTTTTTTAGGAGTGTGCTTTCGTGTCTTCTAATGCAAGGCAGTGCGATAATTAGAAGAAGTTTAGAGCTGGGTTTTCTAATTTGTGTTTCTGTAGATTCTATAGATTGTTAGTAGATATTACATGGGAGAAAATAGTTAATTAACTTTGAGAAACATAGGGTTAAGCAACATTATATAGGTTTCTTTCTTGAAGGGCTTCTAAGAATTTTTCTTGAGGTTTCTGAATTCCTAAGAGGGAAATGAATCTACAGAAGTTTGAAAAGTTTGGAAACATAGGGTGAACTTGTGTTTATAATAAATATACTATTGTTCCATGTTTATAGGCTTTTTGAGCATTTTATACTTTTTATTATGCTTTTTTTATATTATTGATTGGATCCTTTGCTTTAATTTTAAAGCTACTTCTTCTGAAAGCTTTCTGGAAGTTGAAGAAAAACATCTGAGCATGTAATTTGGAAATGTAACTAGCATACTATTTAAAAATAAGATCCCATATTTCTCCCTTTTCTGGACTCACTGTTTTCTCTGGGGTTTCTCAGATAGTTTTGTTATGGAGCCTCTTTCGTATGGCTCATTTTCAGGGACTAGTGTTCATGCAGCATACTTTGGGAAACATAGGTCTGACCTTAAAGTATTCTTCAATTTGACTATTTCATGAAGTGTTCAGTTTTCAGAATAGAGAAGAGATATTTCACATATTTGCTGTATCATATTCACTGTTAGATTTTGGTTTGATATTCCCAGTTCTACTAATTCCTAGCTCTGTGACTAAGCTTTAAATTTTGCATTTAAAATGGAGATAACAGAACCTATTTCTTAGGGTTGTTGTGATGATTAAGGTACATCTTCCATGTAAAACATTTAACATAGTGCCTAGTACAGAATAAATCCTCAATGAAGTTTGTTATTATATGGAATTATACATGAACATGTTTGGCCTTGTTCTTAAATTTTTCTCAGCATGAGATACATATCTCGGTGCTCTGTTGAAATTTTAATAAGAAAGCCTCATTGGTTTTGTAGTTTTTTCCAAGCAGCCTATCTGTAACAATCTAATAAGGCACATTTATTTAGTTTTGTATTCTGTAGCAAAAGTATGTCCTCTAAGAGCTAAATCATTAAGAGCTAAAGGATCTATGGTTAGCCTTTTGATGGTTTCAAAGCACTAAGGATGGTTTCAGAGGGAAGAATTTAACCAGTCCCTGAATTGTATATATAAATGCAGACATCTTGAAAATTACCAAGCTTCTTGAGGATTACATCTCACATCTGTAATGAGGCAATGTCTTGAGCTTTTCTCACAGTTTACCTGCAGATTTTTGAGGGTGTGTTCAATAGTCCATATGTAGCTTGTCTGTTCTATAGTGCAGTCAGCAAATAATTGCAGACAGAATAATGAGAACCTAGTTAAATGAGGTCGAAGTGGTTGAAATAAATTGGTAATAACTGTTTAGAACGATCAGTCAGAAGTATGTTATTTAGCATTTCTTGTAGTGCCAGACTGCTGGCAACAAAGTCTTACAACTTTCCTATGTCTGAAAACAGCCAGAGGAAAATATACAAACATACAGGCTGTTATCAAGAATACTGATTATGAATGATGTACTTACTATCACGAACAAATAGCTAGATAGTAGACAGCAAAGTTACTAATTTTTATAAAGAAATTTTATAATTGCAGATTTTTTTCTAATTTCTGGGTAGATACTGTTTAATCTTTTAACTAAAGACCAGAACCACAAATTGGAGAATAAATGAAATAGGTTTATAAAAATATACATGGGTTGTGACATTTTACTAATGTACATAATGTTTTAAACCTTGATTTCAAGTTCTGTACCTAGCCCTCAGAAGTAATTTAAACATTTTGTATTTTGTTTTATCTATGATGCCTCTTATTTATTTAGATTCTGCAATACTATGATTAATGAAATAATCCTTTTATTTGTAGTTTCAAATAGCATTAATGCCGATTTCAAAGGGAGAATAATTTTATTACATATTTTCTTCACAGTTGTCTACATAGTGAACATTTATGTTTACTGAGCTTTGTTACAATTTAGAATTATTTCATAAATAGTTTTTTAAATGTGGTCACACAGTCATTATTTTGCAGTTTTTGATGACTCATATTTTGTATTTACCTGCTCCTCTGTTGTTGAACATTTAGATAATTCCCTTTTAAAGTCTGTTACAGATAACACTATGGAAAAGATATAATTGCAAGTAGGATATAATTTTAAAAAATTTTATGCCTGGATAAATTCTCAAGGTCTATATTTATTTTGACTTATAGGATATTTTACTTTATATAACATCTATTTTACAAATACTTACATAGTGCTAGTTCTGTGTGCCAGAAAGGTTAAATGACTAGCTCGGAGTCACATGGTAAGTGGCTGAGCAGGCTGGCTGGTGTCTGTGCTCTTACAGCTTTGCTGTGCTACTTCTTTTGATACACCTTGCCGATGAGCTCTCTCAAAAAAGGGTTACACTTACTTTCAATCAATTTAACCACAAGTTACGGTATTGTATGATAAAAAAATTTTTTTAAAAAGTAACCAGTTTAATAGGTACAAAAGAAGCTGTAAGTTAAATTTCTGTTTATTTTAAAAAACTTCTCTATGACTTTTTTACCATTTGAAATTTGAAAATTAACTTAGATTGCTGCTAAAGGAAATGATATTTTAGAGATTCCTAGAATGAGTTATCTGTCTTTAGGGACAGATCATGTTACTTAATAACTTTGTTTAGCAGGTATTTTATAGTAGAGATACTTAATTGTATTAAAATACCACAATTTGAGAAATTTTCTGTTTGTCAATGATAATTTTTAAAATTATTTGTTTCCTTGAGATGAAGTTTGAGAATTCTAAGAGCATTACCTGTTCATACTTGAAAATTAAAAACCATGCAGGAGGGTGTAAATTAAGAAGTAAAATCCTCATGTGACACTAATCCCCTGGTCTTAAATCCACTAGACATGTAAAAATCGTCCACTCTCCCATCTACTGTTTTTATTTTCCAGTTGCAATTACTATTATTTGTAACAATTTTTTTTTAATGTAAAAATCGCTAACATCTTTTTTTTCTTTTCTTGTGATGGAGCTGTGAATTCTCTGGAATTGTGAATATTCTTTTGAAATATGGAGCCCAGCTAAATGAACTTCATTTGGCGTACTGCCTGAAGTATGAGAAGTTTTCAGTATTTCGCTACTTTTTGAAGAAAGGTTGCCCATTGGCACCATGGAACCATATATCTGAATTTATAAATCATGCAGTTAAAGCACAGACAAAGTATAAGGAATGGTTGCCATCTCTCCTGCTTGCTGGATTTGACCCACTGAATCTACTGTGCAGTTCTTGGTGAGAAATCCTATCATAGTAGGATTGTTTGTTTTCAAGCATTTAATGAAAAAATAATAAAATAACAGTTTCTCATTACCCTATAGACCTTACCTTTTTGAGTGAATATACTATCTTAAATTATCCCCAATTTCTTGAGACCCTGTTTTAGGAAGAGGAGGGTGTGTGTGTGTGTGTGTGTGTGTGTGTGTGTGTGAGAGAGAGAGAGAGAGAGAGAAGAGAAGAGAAGAGAGAGACTGTGATGGCTGGGTTGGTCTAAATGAGTTGGACTGCTAATAGCAAGATTGGAAGTAAGGGTAGATTCTTAGAAAAGGGGTGAGAGGTGACAGGAGGGAAATAGAAAGGGATGGGTACCAGTGAACTGTTCTAAGAAGGATATTTCTTCTACTTAGGCCGTCCTTCAAGCTTCTCTTAAAATGCTTGTGACAGATGGTTGTAGCTGCTTTGGAGATTTTAGTTGTCCCTTAGGTAGATTCAATACTCCTGTTCTACAGTATCTTGTCCTTTTGAACTTTGTCTCCCTTAATAAATACTAATTTCTGAAGTAGCTGGATATAACATGTTTAGGTGGTTTCTCAGAAGGGCAGCCCTTGTGAGTGATTGTATAAAACTTGGATCAGGACTCTTTTGGGCAATGAATGGAAAACTGTTTCCACCAGCCTCCAGCTTTTGCAAAAGTTGTTAGTGTCTAGTTGGGGCTGAGGAGGTAATTGTAGCAGAGAAACCTCTTTTGGCCTGGTAATTCAAGTCAAGTGAGAAAATAGGATAAAAATCTCCAGGAAAATAGAGGACATGAGTATTTTATAAAATTTCATAAAACACCTAGAGGACTTAATTTTTGTGATTTAGAAACTACCATTTGCTAAAATAATTATTTAGACAAATACTGACAGCCAGCAGCAGTTGCCCCTCATCTAGGATTCACTCTCTGTCTGCAGCTGGAAATCTAACCAAACACATGGGCTAGCTGTGGGCAGCCCTGACCTTGTATTCCCTTTCCTCTCTCACCCACTTGGTGCCTGTCCCCAAGGCACCTACTTTCTTCTCAGCCACACTTTGTGTTTTTCTATTGAAGCTACTAATTTGACTATATTACTTGCCCATTACTTTCACCTTTCAAATTCCATACTGATTTCTAGTTTATTTATTTCTTTCATCAACACTGAGAATACTGCCTAACACATGATAGGCAGTATTTTAAGTTCTTTACTGTATTAACTCATGTAATATAAAATACTTGAAAAACTTTTACTTTTTAATTTACAGAGGAGAGAATTGAGGCACAGAGTAATTAACATACTTGCCCAAGCTCACACAGCTAATTAGTTCTAGAGCTTAGTATTGAACCCAGGCTGTCCTGTCCAGGCACCAGTCTGTCTGTCTAACATAGTGCTGTGCTGCCTTAGCCCTGTGTATCTGTCACTTAATTTCAGCTATCTTAATCCCTTGCCTAACCTGAGGGGATCTGTGCCAACTTTTCTTGCTCCTTTCTATTCCTAAATCAGGAAGAACCTATGCAGGGAAAAAAAATTAAACATTTCCTTTTTTTTTCCTTTCGTCCTCAGCCAACTATATGGAGTGCTGGAAGGAGAGGGAATTACTTAGTTTTATTCTCCTAGAAGGCTTTGTAAATATACTCTCCAATCCCCATTCTGATACAGGCTTCCCTCCCCCAGAGTGAATAGCTCATCTGAGGATTAAGCCACTGGGGGTGAACTATATTTTTTGGATGCGTTAGGATAGAAAGGAGTTAAGAACCAGTAAAGCACAAATTATTTTATTTAAATTATAAAATTTGCAGCTATCTGAATTGAGAATGCCAGTTGCATGTAGTTTATTACCACTTTTAATAAAAATACTTAACATGGTCAAATTTTTGTTCACTGATCTTATTGAGTGGATAAAGGGAGTGTTTACAATGAATATGATAAATGTTTTGCTTTCTTTGATCAAATTTACATTCCTAGAACTGTTATAAGAAAAATTTTCCCATAAAAATTCAAAATATGTTGTTAAACTGGATTTTGATTATATCTTATTTATATCACATGTAAGTGTGTTGCTTAATCTTTGTCATGTAAATTATAAATGTCTTTTCTAGCTGTTGCTTGTCTTAGTCTTTTAAAATGTATCTGGCTAAATAATTGCCTGTCACAATATAATCTACCAAGTTGAAATGCTTTTTTAACTTTAAATGCAAGGCTAGGTACCCCCTTAACCATTCCCCCATCGAATGTAATAAGTAATGGAAAGTAAATGTCATTCGTGCAACTTAGCTGACTGTCACTCATGATTGTACAGCCGCTTTGTTCAATGTAATGGACTGTGTAGTATAGTAATAATACATTTTTTAGTGGCATCAGCATTGGTAAAATAAATTCAATGTCATATTAACTAAAGGTATGTAAATAGTTTTATTTTGGGTGTATGTGTTTAGATAAATGCATAAAAATGACTTTGTATGTGGTCCCAGTGAGACTTAGAGCACATTAATGCAGAAAAATAAAATCATTATAAAAGAAATAAAGAACCAGAAGCAAGTAACCTTTGGTGTGGGGTTCCTAGAAAGTCAAGGAGATATTTTGCCTTTGATTATTCTCTATCATTTCATTTATTTTCAGCATTTGCAGATTAGTTGTAATTTCATTGAGAGCTTCTTGAGAAGTAAAATCTCTTCCCAAGGCATTTGTGCAACACTACGTTCTTTATTATATAAGTTTGCCTACTGGAGAATTAAGAATTTGGAAAGTAATTTTCATACTCTAATTAGTCATTTCAAGGATACTTTGACCCTGAATTATAAGAAATAAATTGTCTTTGAGAGTATTACTTAGTTTAGTTTATTTTGTTTTTCCCCTTTCTTTAGTCCTTGCTCAGTACTGTCTCCAAAAAAATGACCTTGAAAAGACTTTCTGTTTTTGAAATAATTACTGGAAGCCCTAATCATTTTCTTTTTCTTCAAACAGTATGATGGTAGGAGAGTATCTAATTGAGTATGAGATGGATAATCTTGTTAGACTCTATAGTTCTTTTTGATCTTTGACTAAATATCATGTTATATGGTCTACTGAAAATGCAGTACTGAAAATTTCAAACCAATTCCAGCAATAGCAGACATTTATATAACAATTTATAGTTTTAAAAGTATGTTTACATATTTTTAAATTATTTTCACAAATAGTCCCTGAAATAGGTTAAGTACGAGGTTCTGTCCGAAAAAAATACAGCCATAAATGCTTCTATTATTCATATTATATGGCTGGTGCTTTCCAGACAGTCCTCGTATTTTTCTTATTTTAGAGACCAGGATTTAGGGCTTAAAGAATTTCGTGTTGGTAAGTAGTGGAAGTGGTATTAGAAATCAACTTTTCTTAGACCAGTATTCTTTCCATTAGGATTCAAGTGCTTATAAAATTTGGGGAAGTCTCTTTTGAGTTGACATTATTTTGAAAAAATAGAGGGAGAACTGTTTGTTTTGAACACCTTGTTTTAGTTCTTAGAGACCAAACTTATTCTGGTACATCCCTTAGAGCTGAATCTATGAAAAAGTTTCCTAGAGGGGAACAGTTGTGCATCCCTGGAAATTGGGCAGAAACAAGCCATCTTTCCCATATATTCATTGTAGGGATAACTTTGGGCTGTTTGGGCTTTATCTTTTCAGGACTGTTAAGTTATGTGTCTGTAAGGATGATCTTATAGTCTAGATGTGGCAAGATAGTCCGGTTGGGAGGAGATAATGGCAAACCCACTTAAGACACTGAGGCTGTCTCTGTCTTTTTTTTTTTTTAGCACTGCTACTGGGGAATGGGAAGGAAAGTTCCCGCCCTCTACAAGAGTAGAGATTTCTCTTGTCATCTATTGGGCAGCAACACATAGGGTCAATTCAGTTTCCTGTAGGAACCTGTAGTTGATTATTCATATCCACTGAATGTGCCTCTAGTTAAACAAATATTTTCTATGCCCCAGTGTTCTATCTGCTTTTCATATTAAGATATTGGAAGAACAGCTATGTGATGTTTATTTTCAGGATGAATCCTTGGTGTATTTCGTGTCTAATGATGTGTTAACATTTTGCTAATATAGGATTGACTCAGTCAGCGATGACATCCTTATCTTCACTTTGGAGTTCACTAATTGGAGGAGACTCCCTCCAGCTGTTGAAAAGATGCTCTCTGCTCGTGCCTCAAACTCCTCCTGGGCTCTACAGCAATATATTGGTAAGAAAGTACAATTTTTAAACACATTTCACTACTTTTTCTTCTCTAGCTCTGTTGTAATTTTAAGTGGTAAGAGTTGTTGGAGAACAACTCTTTCTTTGTGTGGAGAAAGGATGGGACTGGGGGGATCATAGTAATTTCCCTCAACAAAAATCATATCTGATTTTATAAGTTTAGCCAAAGGAGCATATAAAGAAAGGAGGTATTTACTGATGTTTTATTTAATATTCTTTTATTTTAGTAGGGGTTATGTAAACAAAAGTGAATCCTAAGAATCTTGTTAGTGAATATTTAGTTTTTGGTCAGAAAAAAATGCTAAATTTAGTTTTCCTCTTTGGGGTATGTGTGTATTTGTGTTCTCTCTTTAATATTTTATCATTTCTAAAGGGAAATAGTGCCATCCTTTATTTATACCTTTCCTTACTGAATGTATGCCATAGTGTTGGTATAATATAACAGTGGAAGTGAGCTGAGTGAAAACTCTGTGAATTGATTGGTATTTTATGTGACTGTTTTAAAACAAATTTTCACCCCTCCCCTTTCTCCCCTCCCTATCCCACTTATCCCCAAATAATATTAAACTATTGATTTTGTCCATGAGTTATTTGTTTGTTTGTTCATTTCTTTTTTCTTTGTTGCTTACAGTTTTTATATTCTCCATATAAGTGATGTCATGCAGTTCTGTCAAACAATACTGAATGTGAACTGTAATGGAAAAACAAGTAAAAGTAGATTAAAAAATAATAAATTCCCAACTTACTCTCACTCAAAAGTTTTTTGCTAGTTAAAAAAATTAAATAGCATGCTGATTTTATACAAAGAAATCAGTTTAAACATAATACATGCAAAGTATTCCTACTAGTTATTTAGATTTGTTTTACTTTAACTATATTTTGTTAACCAGATCATATGTTTTAAGTTAGGAAAATTATTTCTACACTGCTATTTTTACATTAAATGTAACTTCTCATAAAACATGTTGAATAGGCTTTAACAAGTGAACTTATGCATATGTAGAAATGTCTTCTAATTTCTTGGGAAATTACGTTTAAGTAAATTTTCTCAATCAACACCAGACATTCAGGAAAATATGCTCCTGAATGGAGGTGTATTTAAACTGTTAGAGAGGTTTCTGTTTGAGGAAATAAGTAATCTGGAATCTCTGAGTCCTCTAGTAAAGAAATTTTTTTAATGATAATGTTGGAAAACTCACTTGTATGTAATTCTTTTTTTTTTTTAATTCATTTTTATTGATAGACTTTTTGGGGTGACATCTGCTAGCAAGATTTACATAAGTTTCAGGCATACAGTTCCACAGTGCATTGTCAACTTGTTGTATAATAATTTCACCACCTATTGTGACTTCTCTTTCTATTATGCTATATCTAGCTTCCCCTCCCTCCTTTCCCACCCCTCCCCTTTCTCCCCTCCCTATCCCACTCATCCCCAAATAATATTAAACTATTGATTGTGTCCATGAGTTATTTGTTTGTTTGTTCATTTTTTTCTTTGTTGCTTACAATTTTTATATTCCGCATATAAGTGATATCATGCAGTTCTTTGGTTTTTCTTTCTTTCTTTCTTTCTTTCTTTTTTTTTTTTTTTTTGGTGTGTGTGTGTGGGTAGTTCCCTGGCTGGGAATCGAACCCAGGCCATCAGCACCAAAGCCTTAAGCCACTACACCACCAGGGAACTCCCAGTTCTTTGTTTTTTCTGTCTGGCTTATTTCACTAAGCATCCATTTACTAATGGATGGATCTCCAGGTCCATCCATTTTGTTGCAAATGGTCATATTTCATCTTTTCTTACAATTGAGTAATATTACATTGTGTATATGTACCACAACTTCTTTATCCAGTCATCTGTTGCAGGGCATTTTGGTTGTTTTCATGTTACGGCCACTGTGAACAGCGTTATGATGAACATTGGAGTACATAAGTCTTTTTGGACAAACGTTTTCAAGTATTTTGGGTAGATCCCCAGAAGGGGGATTGCTGGGTCAAATGGTAACTCCATTCCCAATTTTCTGAGGAACCTCCACACTGCCTTCCACAGTGGTTGTACCAGTTTGCACTCCCACCAGCAGTGTACCAGAGTTCCTTTTTCTCCACATCCTCTCCAGCACTTGTTATTCCTTGTTTTGTTGATAACAGCCATTCTCACAGGTGTGAGGTGGTATCTCCTTGTGGTTTTGATTTGCATTTCCCTGATAGCTAATGAGGATGAGCATTTTTTTCATATGTCTGCTGGCCATTTGTATTTCTTTGTGGGAGAAGGGTCTGTTTAGTTCTTCTGCCCACTTTTCAATTGGGTTGTTTGTTTTTTTGTTGTTAAGTCTTATTAGTTCTTTATATATTTTAATATTAGACCCTTATCTGATGTGTTATTTGCAAATATTTCCTCCCATTCAGTTGGCTGTCTCTTTGCCTTGTTGATGGTTTCTTTTGCTGTGCAGAAGCTTTTTAGTTTGATATAATCCCATTCATTTATTTTTGCTTTTACTTCCCTTGCCTTTGAGGTCAGGTTCATGAAGTCTTCCTTGAGCCCTAGGTCTATAACTTTAGTGCTGATGTTTTCTTCTATACAGTTTCTTGTTGCAGGTCTGATATGAAGGTCTTTAATCCATTTCAAGTTAATTTTTGTATATGGAGAGAGTTCACAGCTCAGGTTCATTCTTTTGCATATGTTTTTCCAGTTTTCCCAACACCACCTACTAAAGAGGCTATCTTTATCCCATTGTATGTTTTTTACTACTTTATCGAAAATTATATGTCCATAAATTTGTGGGTTTATTTTTGGGTTTTCGGCTCTGTTCCATTGGTCTATATTTCTGTTCTTCTGCCAGTACCAAGCTGTTTTGACTATTGATGCTTTGTAATATAAATAGAAGTCAGGAAGTGTAATGCCACCAGCCTTACTCTTTTTATGTAGTATTGCTTTGGCAATTCGAGGTCTTTTATGGTTCCATATAAATCTAATAATTCTTTTATCTATTTCATGCAAGTATGATTGTGGGATTTTGATGGGTATTGCATTAAATCTGTAGATTGCTTTGGGCAGAATGGCCATTTTAACAATGTTAAGTCTTCCTACCCATGAACAGGGGATATTTTTCCACCTCTTAAAGTCTGTTCCAATTTCTTTCAAAAGTGTCTTATAGTTTTCTGTGTATAAGTCTGTCACGTTCTTTGTTAAGTTAATTCCCAGGTATTTCATTCTTTTTGTTGTGATAGCAAAGGGAATTGACTCCCTCATTTCTTTTTCTGTGGATTCGTTGTTTGTATATAGGAATGCTGTTGATTTTTGTACATTGATTTTGCATCCTGCGACCTTACTATATTCGTTTATTGTTTCTAATAGTTTCCTGGTGGAATCGTAGGAATTTTTTATATAAAGGATCATGTCATCCGCAAATAGTGACAATTTGACCTCTTCTTTCCCAATTTGGATACGTTTTATTCCTTTCTCCTGCCTGATTGCTGTGGCTAGAACTTCCAGTACTGTATTAATAGCAGTGGTGACAGGGGACATCCCTGTCTTGTTCCTGATTTTAGGGGAATGGGCTTCAGCTTTTCCCCATTCAGTATGACGTTAGCCGAGGGTTTGTCATATATGGCCTTTATTATGTTGAGATACTTTCCTTCTATACCTATTTTATTTAGTGTTTTGATCATAAATGGATGCTGTATCTTGTCGAAAGCTTTTTCTGTATCAATTGAAATGACCATATGGTCTTTATCTTTGATTTTTATGTGGTGTACCACGTTGATTGATTTTCATATGTTGAACCATCCTTGTGCTCCGGGGATGAATCCCACTTGATCGTGATGTGTGATCTTTTTGATGCATGTTGTATTCTATTTGCTAATATTTTGTTTAGGATTTTTGCATCTGTGTTCATCAGAGATATTGGTCTATAGTTTTCTTTTTTTGTGTTGTCTTTGCCAGGCTTTGGTATTAGGGTAATATTGGCCTCAGAATAAGTTAGGAAGTATTGCTTCTTCAATTTTTTGAAAGAGTCTGAGGAGGATAGGTGTTAATTCTTCTTTGAATGCTTGGTAGAACTTGGTGAAACCATTTGGTCCAGAGCTTTTGCCTTTAGGGAGATTATGGATAGTCATTTCAGTCTCTTTGCTATTGATTGGTCTATTTAGATTATCTAGTTCTTCTTGGTTCAGTCTAGGTAGGCTATAAGTTTCTAGAAACTTGTCCATTTCTTCTAGGTTGTTAAATTTGTGGCATAAAGTTCTTCATAATATTTTCTTATAATCCTTTGTATTTCTGTGGTATCAGTGGTAATTTCTCCCCTTTCATTTCTAATTTTGGATATTTGTGTCCTTTCCTTTTGTCCTTTGATTAGTCTTGCCAGGGTTTTGTCAATTTTGTTGACTTTCTCAAAGAACCAGCTCTTTGTTACATTAATTTTTTCTATTGTCCTTCTGTTCTCTAATTGGTTTAGCTCTGCTTTAATTTTTATTATTTCTTTCCTTCTCCTGACTTTGGGTTTTGTCTGCTCTTCTTTTTCTAGTTCTTTAAGATGGGATGCTAAGATGTTTGCTTGTGATTTTTCTTGTTTCTTAAGATAGGCCTGTAGTGATATAAATTTCCCTCTTATTACTGCTTTTGCTGTGTCCCAGTAATTCTGATATGTTGTATTTTCATTGTAATTAGTTTCTATATATTTTTTAATCTCATCTTTTATTTGTTTTTTTATCCAGTCCTTTTTTAATAAGCTGTTGTTTAATCTCCATGTATATGTGGTTTTTCCTGTTTTCCTTTTATAGTTGATCTCCAATTTCAAAGCTTTGTGGTCTGAGAATACACTTGGCATGATTTCGATCTTCTTGAATTTGCTGAGGCTAACTTTTATGTCCCAGTATGTGGTCTATCCTTGAGAATGTTCCATGTGCACTAGAAAAGAAGGTATAGTCTCTTTTTGCTGGATGAAGTGTCCTGTAAATGTCGATTATGTCCAGTTGCTATAATGTGTCATTTAGAGCTGATATTTCCTTATTTATTTTCTGTTTGGATGATCTGTCCATGGCTGTTAGCAGGGTGTTTAAGTCTCCCACAATGATTGTGTGTTCATCACTTTCTCCTTTCAAATCTCTTAGTAGTTTCTTTGTATACTTTGGTGTATCCTGGTTGGTGTCAACTCTTCTTGTTGTTGCATTGTGCCTTTTATCATTATGTAATGTCCATCTTTGTCTTTTATTATCTTTTTTAACCTGAAGTTTATTTCATTAGATATCAGTATGGCCACTCCTGCTTTTCTCTGGTTACCAGTTGCTTGGAATATTGTTTCCCATCCTTTCACTCTGAGTCTGTGTTTGTCCTTATGACTGAGGTGTGTCTCTTGGAGACAGCATATGGATGGGTTCTGTTTTGTAATCCAGTCTGCTACTCTGTGTCTTTTTATTGGTGAGTTCAGTCCATTAACATTTAGAGTGATGATCGATATGTGAGGATTTCTTGTGGGCGTTACTTATTTCTTTGCTTGTTTTTGTTTCTTTCTTGTTGCCCCAACTTTGTTCCATTTTTCCTGATGTTTTGTTACAGGTCGAAGTGCCTCCTTCAGTATTTCTTGGAGTGCTGGCCTTGTGCTGGCAAATTCCCTCAGCTTCTGTGTGTCTGAGAAGGTCTTTATTCCACCTTCATATCTGAAAGATAATTTTGCTGAATAATTTGTTCTTGGCTGTAAGTTTCTCTCTTTTAAATTTCTGAATATTGAATTCTACTCCCTCCTGGCTTGCAGAGTTTCTGCTGAGAAATCTTATGCCAGCCTGATGGGTTTTCCTCTAAATGTTATAGTTCTTTTTTCTCTGGCTGCCTTGAGAATTGTCTCTTTGTCTTTAGTTTTGGACATCTTTAGTACCACGTGTCTTGGAGAAGATCTGTTAGGGTCCAGGTATCTAGGGGACCTGTTTTCTTCTTGAACTTGCGTTCTGGATCTTTCCATAGGCTTGGAAAGTTCTCATCTACTATTTGTTTGAGTATGCTCTCTGTAGACTGCTCTGCCCCTTCTTCTATTCCTATTATCCTGATGTTGTTTTTTCTGATGGAGTCAGATAGTTCTTGCAGAGTTCTTTCAATCCTTTTGGTTCTAGATTCTCTCTCTTCCTCTTTCTGAGCTGTTTCCATGTTCTGATCTTTAATATCACTAATTCTTTCCTCCATCTGGTTGGCCCTGTTTCCTATGGAAGTGATTTCGTTTCTCACTTCTTTTATTGTATTATTTATTTCTCGCATTTCCATCTCGATCTTCCTTATGTTTTGAATTTCTTTGTTAAATTGTTCCTTTTTTTCACGGAGTTCCTTTTTTATGTCATTCATCTCCTTTTTTATGTTGTTCATCTCATTTCTCTCAGAGCCTTAGAATGGCTACTTTAAATTCTTTGTCACTTAGTTCAGAACCTTCTAGGTCTAAGAAGCTGTGTTCTTGATAAATTTCATGTTCTTTCTTAGGAGTTTTGGTTTTTAAGGAATTCATCCTGTCCGCTGGGTTCTTCCTTTTTGACGTGAGGACATTATGTTCGGTAGTAGTGCCCAAGAGCCCAGATAATTACTTTTGTGATGTCTTTCTGTAGGGCAGACAGTAGATGGCACTGGGGGTCAAGTTTTGGGAGAGATGGGGGGTTGTTTATTTCTTGTTTCTGATCTCCTGCTGCGTTTGGAGGCTATGTGCATCTATCCCGGGGAGAGGCCAACAAAAGGCGCTCTGAGGGTGAGGGCGGCTCTGCCTTCTGCCCTTTGTTGGAGAAACTGTGCCAAGGCTTGTTCCTGCTGGCTCAGGCGAATGCTATTAAATCCGCCTTTCTTTCCAGCCCTGATTCAGCATCTAGCTGTCTGCGGGCTCATACTGCTTTTAGAACCCTGGGGCATGCGAGCAAGTGCACACACCATAAGTCCAAAGCTGTGGGCCTGACCTGAGACAGCTGGGTTGCCTTTGCTGCAGGCTGGGAACAGGAACTGCAACCCTGTGTGGGAGCCGTGCGCCTGTGCTGTGGGTCCCCAGAGGGCCTAGAGCTGGGGTATCGTCTCTGCAGTTCAGAGTCCTCGCTCAGCCCTCCTACCACTCAAAAAGTTCCAGAGGCTGGCTCCCAAACTCCGTTAAAGCCCAGCTCCCCATGGTTCTGCCACTTTGCTGGCTTTTATTCCCCACTCCCGTGCTCTGTGCTGCTCCCAGATAGTCAGCAGCGATAGTGTCCTGTTGCAGTCTGCCTCTGCTCCCTTCCCTCTCCCCCGCTCACTCCCTTCTCTCCAACCTTCAGGTGTTTACTTGCGATTCGTGGATTTCTCAGCTGCCATTTTGTCACTCAGGGTCCTATTTCTTGGCTCCTGGGTGGCCGTTCAATTGTGTTTTCTGGGAGAGGCTTTAGTTGTCTCCTCTCCAATCGCCATCTTGCCCTCCCTCTCTTATATGTAGTTCTTAATGTTGAGAATTGCACCTGCTTTTACTATGTATCTGTAGCAATAGAGTACAAATATCTATTCAGAACAGATAGAATATGGGACAATGGATTTGGAAATAATAAAACAAAAGAGGTAGCATATACCAAATGTGAAAATTATTGCAGTATATCAATTAGTAAAGATATGTGAGAGTTTACTCTTAAGACTTTAACGTATGGCAAGTTTGTTCAGATGAAGGTGAAAATTGTGCTGAGTACATTACCCTGCAGTAGACAGAATCCATCAAGAGCTTCTTTTTTAATAAGGCAGTGTGTAGAGCTTGTGTAGGCTAGTAATCGTCATCTCTTAAGTGGACTTTATTTTGGATAAAGATTTGCAAAAGCTTTCTTAGAGATATTAATGTAGCTAATGCTTTTCTGGTCTCTCTATCCAAGACCTTGTTTCTTGGTTCCAGTTTTATATATCCAACTGCCTTTTGGATATCTCCCTTGGTATCCCACATTTTGATATATCCAAAAATTGAACTTGTCATTTTTTGTGCAACTCCTGCTCTTCCTTCTATCTGTTTTCTGGTTCAGGAGGTAAGGTGATTTGGGAGTGCTATTTACTAAGAAAGTGACTTATTCCTGGCAGCTGTTTGTTATTTGTTTCACTCATAGCAAGGACTATTTGGCAATCTCTGCAAGCATTTTTTTGGTTGTCACAACTGACAGGGGTACTATTGCCATCTAGAGTACAGGCCTGGCATGCTGCTAAACAGGCAGCACAGGAAAACCGTCCCCAGAAAAGAATTATCTAGCCCCAAATGTCAGTAGCTTCTAGGTTGAGATACCCTGATCCACATTGGCTCTTGTGTTGTCCACTCTTAATGTCTTTTATTCCTATCCTGGAGACTTTTAAACCCTGTTTTTCTCAAAAACTACTTAGGAAAAGTGTGTTTTCCTTCTACTTCTGCTGGTCTTTCAGGATATTCTTCAGTGGTTCTTGGGAGCCATTACAATGTTGGATGTTAGTAAGACTGGGAGGAAAAGATACACCCATCTATTCAGTTGTTGGAATTTCAAATGAGATTCTGATTCTCTTACTTTTTGTTGTTCAAGGCTCTCTTGATGCACCCAGCTCCATTTTGTTCTTCAATTTTCAGGACACTCAATTTTTGCATCTTGGTCATCCGTACTCTTCCTCCTTTGTTTGAATTTTGAGCTGCAGGATTTCTAGTAAACATAAGCGTGGCCAGGGTTTTAACACCAATGGGAGTGAGCCCAGAAAGACAACTCTTTGATTACCTCTCTAAATGTATGATAGTTTTGCTTTCACCTCATTTTCTCCAATAACTTGGGAGACAATAAAAACTGTCTTTTCGATATATTCCTTTAAATTTTTTGGAAAAGATGCTTCTTGCAGTTCTACCACTATTAGTAAACCCCTAGCTAATTTTAGCTCCCTAGCTTCTTTAGGTTCACTGGTCTGTCTCTATCCCAAGGGAAAAGTTTTCTCCAATTTTTTTTCTAAGCCTCTTTCAAGTCCTAGAGATGCCATGTACTTGGTCAAAAGTCTCCTTTTCTCACCTGATTTCTCCCTAAGGTAATAGCAACTTGCCCTCATAGGTTATAAGTGAAAAGGACAACCAGTTTTCTTGCTGCTCATTTTTAAATCATTTAATGATTTTTCTTCAAAAAGTTTTTTTTGCATCAGAAAGGAAATGTATAACAGGTAAAATTTACTAACTGATTGCAGCTTTAATAACAGTTTTTGATCATGTGCCTTATCTATGCCTTTTAGAAACATCAGTTTAACTACCAAATAGCAGTTAACATCTTAATAAAAAAAATTCACCAACCCATAGCCAACTGTCCAAGGTCAAGTCTAAGTAATTAAATTCTCACGGATAAAAAGCATTTAACTTTAGTTTATCCTTAACCTTTAGTGATCAAATATGTACAGTTCTGTCAAGAGAATTATATGGATCTGGATCCTACAAAGGATCTTAAGAGGGCCCCAGGAAACTCTCTTGATGTATTCATTTCAGTGTTGTTCTGCTTTGTTCTGAAAAGGATTTAAAGAGCTATAATGTCAGTTATCACAAAACAGTAAAACAAGTTAAAAGTGGAAGTAAAAGAGAAATGAAAAAGGTGGGGATGGACATAAATGGGGCCAGGGAAAGCATATCATGGTAATCTGAAACTTGTTATACTGTAAATTTGGCTCCGACTGAGCTCTAGTCTTTGATACTAGGCTACAGAGTTCATAAGATAAAACAGACTCATTACTCAGAAGTAAAGATATTCTTAAATGTTGTAATGGACATTTTCCTAGGCTAGGGGGCCCCAACCCCTGGCCCACAGACTGTTACCATTTAATGGCCTGTTAGGAACCAGGATGCACAGCAGGTGGTCAGTGGCAGATGAGTAAGGAAAGCTTCATCTGTATTTACAGCAACTTCCCATCCCTCGCCTGAGCTCCGCCTCCTGTTAGATCAGCAGTGGCAGTAGATTCTCATATTGTGAGAAAACCCTACTGTGAATTGCGCATGCGAGGGATCTAGGTTGTGCACTAGTTAGAGGAATCTAATACCTGATGGTCTGAGGTGAAGTTGAGGTCGTGGTACTGGTGCTGAAGAGTGGCTGCAAATAACATAGCAGAGAGATTTGACTGAGCAGAGACCATAATAAATCAATTGCTTGCACACTCATCAAAATCCTATCTGTGAGTGGCAAGTGACAATTATATATTATTATACAGTGTAATAATAATAGAAATAAAGTGCACAATAAATGTAATGTGCTGGAATCATCCTGAAACCATTCCCCACCCCTGCCCTGGTCCGTGGAAAACTTGTCTTCCACGCAACCAGTCCTTGGTGCCAGAAAGTTGGGGACCGTTGTCCTAGATAATTTCTTTATAGTCATGGTTTCTTGGGACTCTATTTTACCAATCTTTAATGTGGATTGTTGCTATCATAATAAAGTATAATTTAGTAAAAGCAGTTTTTAAGTTGTCAGAGCAATGTAATCTGGGTACTCAGGTCTTTGTTGCTCTAACTTTACCAGCGCTAGATTTATTATAACTGGAGGAATGGATGACTTCTGTGCACTTTAAACAGTTCTTTCTAAATATTGTATCTTTCAACTCAGTTTTTAACAATAGCATTTATTCATAATTATATTACCTAAGAAATACTGGAGTGCAACTATTTTGTATTACGGATTGAGTTGAGAACATATTTTAAGAGACAGTTGACCTTAAAATTAGAAGCAAAAGAAAAATGAGAGCTAAAGGTTGATCTGTGATAGGCTAAGTATTCTATTGTGAAACCCAAGGAAAATTATGAGGACTCGTTTCAAAATATGGTGGGTTCAGCAAGTGTCCATGGCTTAAACCAAAGTTTGAAATTTTGAGTAGTGCTGCTGATTTTGAGCAATGCTCCTTTCTGCATGTACTGTTTAAGATAAGCTGTTTATGGTAAGTATACTAAGCTAACTACACGTGGCAGCTATTTTATGAGATTGTTATATTTACAGTTAAAAATTGGGGAATGGCTGCCAGAAACAAAATTGAGGTTTAAGAATAGTTGATCTATGATTCTTTCTGATAAGAATTTTTTTCAGCTTTATTGAGATATAGTTGACATATAATATTGTATGTTTTAAACTGTACCTTTCTGGTAATAATTAACTAGTATTCCAGTTGTCTACTCAAGACATTTCTAGGGTAAAGTATTAAAATATATCAGTTTTTAAAAGAATACTTATTTTTAATAAAACTTTTGAATAAGTGGTAGGTGGGATAGGGTAGTATCCTGATTAGCTCAGCTAAGCCGTGCTATACTTCTCCCATTTGGACCTGCCTGCTTTTGTAAGATTTCTTTTCAGCCGCATCAGCCCTTATAACCGAGTATCAGAATAAATTGTATCTAGAACCAAATCTTGGACTTGCCAAGTCAATAAAGCTTATTCAGTCAATCACCTTGCTCTTGTTAAGTTATTATAAAAAATTTTAGTAAAAGCAAGAAGGGTTTTAAACCTTTAATAAATAAATGAAGTTATTTAAAATATATATATTATTTCATTTTACCTCATTTTAAAAATTTTGTGTTTTGTATTATAAACTATGTTAATTTAATGTACACATATAATCTATATATAAGTAAATATCCACACATTGGAGTTATTTACTCAAAGACTTTTCACTAATTGGGTATGTAGTCAAAACATTTAGAGATCACTAGATTAAATGGTATCTAGGATTTGTATGATATTTTACAGTTTACAAAATACTTTTGCTATTGTGTTCTAACTTGAAGCTAATCAACAGACTTTTGATACAGACGAGTGTCATTATGCTTATTTTTTAGAGGAGCTAAGTGAAGGTCAGAGTATTTAAATGACTTGCCAGTGTCACACACTAGTTATAGTGGCTTCTCAACTCCAGCACAGGTCTTATTATTGGATGGTGCTCTTTCCATTTGTTCCATTCATTGCTGTTCTTCTTGTCATTCTTTACTTTTTGATTTCTTGCCCTAATCTATTATTCTTCAGAGTCCTCAGGTAGTAGCATTTTGTATTTTTTTTTTTTTTTTTTAGAATTTTTAGTGTAATCAGAGAGAGAGAGAGAGAGAGAGACTGTACATGTAAATTAAGAAAGTCTGGGAATGAAAGGATGGAAACCAACCAGAAAGATGGTGTATTAATGATGAAAATGTAAATTGCAGTAGGTGGCTCAGAAGTCAAATGAATACATTTGATGTGGAAAGCCGTGCAAAGGAAGCATAGAAATACAGTTCAGGCAGATAAATCATTTGACTGTTGGTTAAGGGCAGGCAGAGATGAATGGTTGTGGAAAATATAGATAGTATGTATGATGTATATATAGTTTTGTGCTGTAGTAAGATTTGCATTAATAAGCATAATGAATTAAGAATTGTGTGGTTTCCTTTGATCATTGTTTTAATTTTAATAAAACTTTATGTAACAAGAAGCCTATTTTTATTATTCTGTCAGTACATATGACAAAATGAACAAAATTGAAGAATACTATTTATGAATGAAAAGTTACAGGTGGTTTGTCTGATAATAGATTGCTAGATAAACTTAGGTTTAACACACTAAATTGAAAATAATTGGGTTAGAAAAGTGACTTAACTGTATAGTGTGGTTTCAGACATCATTTTCTAAGGTACGATCAGTGCCATAATCAAAGAAGAGAGAGATTTATTTAACATATTAAAATCTGGTTTTAACAAATTTTCATGGAAGTGTGTTTTACCTACAGCTTCTGAACTTTTTCAAATTATAAATTCTGGGCATGGCTTGATCTTCTCTAAGCCTAGTGGCAACATCTGGAAATCCTATGCATCACTAAAACTTTCATAGGAACTTTGCATGCTTTGAAATATTGCATATATGATTATAAAATTCTCCTAGTATTCACTGGCGTATTAAACTAAGATGGCAGTGATGGATATATTATTGTTAGTGTTAATAATCTACAGATGAAAGACTCCCTCTGTTCAAATGAATACAGTTCTTACCTTAATTGTTAATCATGCCGGTGATCTATTGTGTTCAAGGGAAGAAAACCAAAGTGGTGCAATTCAAGTTGGAACCAATATCTGAAGTTACTATATACCCTTTTTTTTTTTATTACTAACTGGAAAGATCTGAAAGTTTCAGTGGTTCAGAAGATGTTAGAGGATTTTTTTGGCTTATCATAGTTTAAAGAACCCTGGACTTGAAGTCAAATCACTTGGATCTAGTATCAGATATGTCGTTGATGTAATGTCACCATGAGCAGGCCACTTAGCTTCCCATACGAATGTGCACTTATCCAGTTTGGCTTGATCACAAATGTTGACTTATATATTCACATAAACAAACAAATGGTTTCTTTATCATTAAAGATAGGGCTACAGTAATATAGTCAGATGACCAGGAAAGGTTGCCAGCAGTGCAGGAGGCTGTGGGCATCCACAGGAACTCTCCACTGTCAGCTGGAAGGAGTTTGTAAGCCAGCATAGTTTGTCAAATCAGAGAAGCTGGAGAAGCATTAAGGATGCTCAGCCCTGAGTGAACAGTTCTCCAGGTTGCACAGCCATCCTTTATGTTCCTCCTGGGTATATAAAAATATCTACGTTAACAAAAACGTGCAGAATGGAAAGATTTAACGAGATGCATCAGTTTAACAAGATGCATATTAAACTCCAACTGAATCTAAGTCAATATTCTCTTAACCACCCTCACTTTCACCCACACATTCATCTTGTCAGTTCCTCCATCAATCCCATCCCTAAGACAATGCCCATGGCATGCTCAATGTTTTCTGCTGATAGGTTACTCTCTAGTATGCCAACATACTTTTGTCCCTACCAGTTGAGTTGTTTGATTACCAAGAATTAGTTTTGCTTATTTCCAAATTTTTATTACATTTGTGCATACCCAGTGGTATTAGGACCAATTATTGTTCCTGGTCTCATTGAGTAAGAAGTCTTCCTTATATGTAACAGTTGAACATAGCCAACCTACTTGTTGAAATTGAACTTGCTTACTCCTTTGGAAAACTGTGGGGTTTTGCAGTATGGGCATGCTCTCCCTATATATTCCAGCTAATCCCTTTACCTGTGTTTTCCCATATTAGAAGGGAAAATGAGAAAAGAGAATGATGATTCTTCCTTTAAGTTTACAGAAGGTAAAATTTAAACAAGATATGGATATAAAAACATTGGAAATAAATGTGCTATATATCATAGATGCTATAGTGTTATTTATAATGGGGAATCTGAGTCATGATTTAAGAAAATACTTATCTTTTCTTAGACTCAGATTTTATGGACAAAATCAGATAACTTTTTTATTTGGCGTTTTGAAACACTGTTTGAGGAGTTTCCCAAACTCATAATAAACTAAACTAAACCGAAACCAATAACTTTAAAGTAAAATGTAAGATTATGGATTAATTTCAATGGTTTGAAAGATGTGAAGATGTTAGAGAATTACTATGTCTTAGGACCTATGGGGTCTTAAAGAAGCCTAGACTTTAGAGTCAGACCGGTTGGTCTGGTATCGGCTGGGCTCTTGGTACTGCGTCTTTGCTGCTCTACTGGTCTGTTAATCATAGTTACATTTCATGGGGGTTTATAAAAAAAAGTTTCTTGGACTAATAAAAGGCTTTACATTTGATTCACATAAAACCACTCGTTGTTTCTATGGGCATTAACTTCTTTAGTTAACACTTTTCATCTTGAAAATGAAATGACTATCTTATGATTCTCAATTAACTACATGTGAATTATCCTTTAATTGGTAATAAGCTTTTGGCAGCAGTGGTTTAGTGTTGTGTATGCACACACATTCTTTAGGGTTAGATGCACTTGAGTTTGAATCCTAGCTCTGCCACATACTAGATATATGGCCTTTGGAAAGTTACTTAAGCTTCTTTTTAAACCTCTGTTTTTTTAATCTCTGTGAGACCATGATAATATATGCATATACCTCATATGGAGAAGATAAGAGAATGTGTATGAAGTATATGGGCATATGGCATATAGGCACTCAATAAAAAATGTTCCTTTTCTCACTGTGTCAATTTTAAAATTTCATTCTTGTCATGGATAAAAAGAGGAAAACTTTTTTAAGCAACACACTTAAAGTGGTAGGTCTGGAAAGAAGCAGACTGAGAGGTATATAGCATTTGCTTCTGTGAGCTTCTGTCATTTCTAAAGTTAGTTCATTCATTTCTTACATGCCAACTGGTTTTGCAAGCTCTTTAGAATTTGAATATTGATTATGATTTTATATGGCTCTGAGTAGTGACTTTGTGTGGCCAGCAACCGGAGGGAGAGGAACCAGGTGAAAGCTATAAAAAGAATATAAAGTTTATTGTGGTCATCCTGGGCTAAGTAATCTTCTTTCAAAAATTAGTCTCTTTTACTACACAGAGATGGGGAGAAAAAGGCATTTACCATAATGTTTAAAACATTTTAATTGTCCACTTTTGGTTTGTTTCTCCAGCCACTGTTCCATCCCTGACTCACCTTTGTCGTTTGGAAATTTGGTTCAGTTTAAAACCAAAACACCTACAATCTGACAGTTTTATCTGCCAGTTGCCGCTTCCCAGAAGCCTACAAAGTTACTTGCTCTATGCAGATGTTCTGAGGATGAATGAAGTTCCGGATCTGGCAGTTACTCAAGATGGAGAAATCAACGAAGCTACTTAACACAGCTCATGTCTTACTTGAAAACCACCAAGACAAAGAGCCATGGAGTACAAAATCTTCATGATTTTATGGTCAGAAATGATTATTTTTGTTTGAATGGTTAGGTTTTTTTGGAGGGGGGGAGTCAGTAGTTGAATGAAAATGTTTGCTACTGGACTTCGTGGTAAAAAAAAATATTGTAAACCTCACTTATGTTACTTTATTGCTGTTTTATCACCAGTACATTTTATGTTGTAATATTCATTTACCTACCCATTTCCTGCTTTATTCTGTTAATGATCTGTGATGCTGCTGCTTGTAGTATAAAACATGGCATGTTCCCACCTGTTATTCTATGTTTACCTAGGGCTGGGTGCTTAGAATGGAATGTGTAAAACTTCACTGGAAGTGCACACACAGTGAGGTTGAATCTAATACTTTATTTGAGGTTGAACATCTCTTGTGTTTATAAAAGAATTATTTTGTATTCCATTCTCTTAATTCATTCACTTTTACAAAGAATTGATATTTATTGGCTTTTCACAGGTAAACTCGGGGGAGAATTTTTGTTAAAAAGAATTTAAAAAGTAAGTCATTTTGCTATTGTTGTTGTTGTTTTTTTCTCCCCAGTTCCTAGATATTTATTCCCTTTGGCTAAAAAAGACTCCATTTCTGCAAAGGCAAGAACAGACCTAACCTCAAAGATACCCCCAGTTGAAAAAAAGTTAGGTTGGTATTGAAGTAAATGATCATTTTGCCACATTTAGAATACTAATCAGGAGACTGAGGGGCATTTTTATAGTACCATCTTTAAAGAAAGAAAGATATGTATTCCTGAGTCACTTAGTATCAAATAAAAACATTCAAGTTCCATTTGGCCTCCAAATCAGAGGGCAGATTTGATCCTGTGAAGCAATATTTGCCAGTTCTATTAATATTACAGTGTCTTTCCTTTTTATTATCTAGGTAAGTTACCAAATAGTCCATGAAATTTTTAGACCTCAGAGTCCTAGGTTAATGAGACACCACCTCATTGATTTTGCAATTGCTCGATCTGAATCTAGAGTCACAGAGGTCTAAACACTGAATCAAGTGAGCTATGATAAGAGGCTATGAGGGAAAGGTTATGAAAGCATTACTGTCATGATAGACAACTAGAGATGGGATCCAAAGGAGGGCAAATCTTCTGTCCTACTGGGATTCTGTTACTTAAAATATTTGGGAATGGTTTAGTCAGATGCATTTCTGATAGGCCTTTGCTGTTTGATAAAAGCAGTGATGAAGGCAGACCAAATGATGAGGGCATTATTAAGGTCCAGAGGACCAAATGATAGAGGCAGTATTCAAATCCAGACTGAACTCGATGCAGATTAGAGCTACAGTTGCAGCCTGTATCGGGTGGAGATAAAGTTTGAATGTGGGTATAGACAGGCAGAAATAAGGGTAAATATGAAAAATCAGGTGGAAATTCTGATAATTTAATAAAAACTTTCAAGAATGTATGTACTGTGTGGTATTTTTAAAATGTTGTCTTCTATTTTTCCCAATGCTAAGTCTTTGATTTTTTTAACATAACCAGTTTTTTGTTAGGGTCAAATGTACATAGACTGTTTACATTTGAAGGTGACTCTTTTCATGTGTTTTCTTTATGTTCAAATATGTCATAAAAATTCAATTATCAGTAACTTATCATTGAGCTTTTGTTCTTAAAAATCTGAAAATTAGTATTTCAGAAACATTTAAAAGCTCTTCGTATTTAAAAAAGTGATTTTACTTACTGTGTATATATATCTTATTTTTAGACTATTTTATAATAAAATATTTATGATTTTTATGACCTATGGCACGTACTCAATGAGAAACCTAAAAGTATCTAAAGGTAGGTAGGTAAGTGAGTTATAGCTTCTGATCAAAATGGTGTATCTAGTTAGTGTGAATCTTAAGCCCTGCTGCACATGCACAATGGTGCTTTAATACTCTGTTTAAAGTTACAGTGAGCCTAATGAAAAACACAATTCAATTGTTCTCTAATAGTGGTATGTATTACTAGAGCAGAACATAAATCAGGTATAATAACAAGTTGCCAGAAGTTCACCCTTCTGTGATCCTATGTTATCCTATATGTATATTCTCTGCTGATCCTTCCTTTATAAGATAGCTTTCTGTGAAAATTTGATGTAATAGTAGTAACCGGAATGAACATTTTTTTCTTTCAATTTCCCTCTCCCTTTTGCCAATTAGCAAGTGTCTTGATAGGCAACTTTCTGGTAGTTGTACTTCCCAAAAATCAAGTATGACAGTGATCGTCTTTGATGGGCAGCCTAAGTGTCATATTTATATCACATGACCTGTTGATACATGTTGATATGATCTCTTACTTTAAATCTCTTCTTCCCACCTAAGTCCATTTGTAAACCTGTGTGAAAATTGTGGTGTTTTATGGATCTTCAAGTATTGTATCAGGTACAGTTTGAAGACAGGAGTATTTTTGATTGATTACTCCCTAATTCTACTATAATTTTGTTGGTCTTCAAAAAGTTATAAATAAAAACTTATGAATATAAATATGTATGTTCTTTGGAACAGTGGACTTGATAGTTCTATCAGCATGGGATATAGAATGAAGTTGAAAAATTCATCTAAAAGTTTGCCTTTCATTTTTGTTCTCCTCTAGAGTCTCAGGTATATTCCCCTAATTATATTTCTTGAATAGTCATAGAAATATTTGTTTAAAGAGGAACTAATTCTTAGTATAACTACTGACAGCAGGTGCCTAATCTATTGTGGTAAGATTCAAATGGTGACAATGATTGAAGAGCTAGTAAAGTTGCTAGTAATGTGGCCATTTTCAGTTTTATGATCATGTGTTTTAGATCTAACAATTTGAGGGACTAACCAGTAAAACTACACTCTGCCTTCTTCCAGTTTCATGAGTTCACCCTCTATATAAAGCAAGTGGAAGCTCAGTCTATTGACTTCATCCATGTACTTAGAGATTCTCTAAGCCAAAGGGATCTCTGAAGCTTTTCCTGAGTGCTGGGCACATAACAGCTTTTTGGGTACTATTCATTCCCCTTTATTTTCTGTCCTAGAGCACTTGCCTCCTCCCTTCTTTTATCCCAAGCAGCTGGTCACACATAAATAAAGTAGTAAGGCTGCATTATATGAGAACCCAAACCAAGAGATTCCATTACTCATGGCTCTATACGACCTGGGGTAGTTACCTGAAAAATAACTGAAAATCGGTGTACCTGCATCAGAAAAGGAGTGCTGTGTATTCTATTAGAGCCAACATTGACTCTCTTAGTTTACACCTATACATTCTGTCTACACGAATGCATTGTTTTTGATTCAGGTAAATATGGCCCATTTTTGAGGGCTTAGAGAATATCATGATAGTATTATGAGCACGCTTGGTTTTTTTTTTTTTTTCCTCTTTATCCTTTTCCATTTTTTAATAAAACATTTAAGAAATATACAGTATTCCTGTGAGCGAATGTTGAGATTTTCTTGTTTGGCTTTCTTTCATTGTTTTCCTCTTTAAGGTAAATTAGTCTGTTTATCCTCATCTGTATTTGTTGTTGTTGCTATTAAATGACAAGTGGTTATTAACACACAATACCTTGCAGTAAGTAAACTTTTTGTGTTGGAGTCAATCAAAACATGTGGTTTTAATGAGCCATGGAACTGATTACGCTTAGTATTTTTGTGGAATACTGGTGGAAAAATATATTGCCTTATTTATAACAATGTGTCAGTAATTTAAACTGAGAGGAGGCCAGTATGAATTATATTTTTTATGGAAACATACTTTGAAACATATACTTTGGGCACAGGTTTTAAGTACATATTTTCATTTGCTTTAGTGAATAAATTTTAAGTAAAGGACATTTATTAACCTGTTCCTATGCTAATAAAAACCTTAAAAAATTTTTCATACAGCAGTAGCAATAATAGCACATTTTGAGTGTTTCATTTAGAAAGAAAAATATTTTAAAACTCAGGGAAAAGGGGAGGAAAGGAGACAGAGTTGATAATTCTATCATTCAGTATTATTGTTAATCTATATGTTGGAATATTTTCTTAGTGTCGCAGGTTTTTAAAAAATCTGTACACAAGTTTGAGTATATTTTTTTTCATAGTTAAAATCAAACCACCTTTTCGATTTTGTAGCCTGATCCAGTGTTTTCTTCATCACATTAATAATACCTATAGCCAAGCTGAAGGTGTGAGTTATCACAAGTTTGTAAATTGGTAAGAATGAGAAATAATGAGACATTCTGGGTTGATTCCCCCCCCCGCCCCAGGACATCTGCATAAAGCAAACTACCTCTGCCTTTAGGAAAGAAGAAAATGAAGACAAGATCTTTGTGAACCTGTGCTAGTCATCTGGTCCTAGTCCAGGGTAGTCATGCGATTGCGTATCCTTTGCATTAATCTATTACAACTTTGTGTGGCATATATTTTTAATGAAGGAAATTTAAGATACCATGGTTGTAGTAAAGATTAGTATCTGCTGACTTTTCTGTCTCTTGGATTCTTTTTCATGCATAGTACTAATAGATGAAGCAGAACAGGTGGTAATTGCCATTGGTGCAGTGAGACTTGTGAATAGCATCTGTTTATGTCTCTTTTACCATCCAATGGTTAGCATAACCTCTTCACTACTCTCCGATGTGTATCATAACAGTTTATCATGAGTCATTATAAGGTGCTAATTTATACTCTTTTTCTAACATAATGGAATAGGTGAAGAAGAAAGTCCATCTGGTGGCTAAATAGGACTATGATTTGAATCAAAGAATTAAAGGTATAATACTTGTGAGGTTATTACAGAATATTGCATCAAATAATATATGTCAAAGATAGTCAACTCAAAGCCAGAGTAGTTCCATAAATAGATGTGTAAGTACTGTTAGAGTCTGGGTTCTGGTTTTGACACTTAAAAATTCTTTACTTTGTTTTAAACAATAAAACATTCAAATTTTTATGATCTTCATCTTGCTTGTAATTATTTGGTTTTATTAAGCCCACTTTTAAATGTTGTAGTGTGGTATTTATGTGCGCTGATGTAAGTGCATGCTTATTTTTTATCTTTTTCTGGAAAAAATAGAGAATTGTGTAATGAACTTCAGTGTTCCCATCACCCAACTTAATTCCTTTTCCCTACCACTTTCCTCTCTCCCATAGCCATTTTGACGCAAATTCCAGATATATTATCTGTAAATATTTTAGTATGTGTCTCCACAACTCAACTACTCCCTTTTAAAAGTGTAACTATAATACTACTATCTTTACACCTCCCTTAAAAAGTCAAATAATACAGTCAGTATTTATATGTTTTGAGTTGTCCTATAACTTTTTTAATGGTTTGCTTAAATCCAGATTTAATATTATTGTGATGTGAATTTTTCTTTGAAATTTTTTGGTTGAAGATAATAGATTATTTTTCCTATAGAGTTTCCATAGTCTGGATTTTGCTAATTGTATCCCCATGCTGTCATCGAACATATTCACTGTTTTTGCTTGTTAGTACATTCTTGTGTAATAAAACTTCTGTGTGACTGAAAACTTAGCAGCTTAAAACAACAATTTACTGCACACTGTTTCTGTTGGTCAGGAATCCAAGTGGCTTAGCTGAGTGGTTATGGCTCAGGGTTTGTCCTGAGGTTGCTTTCAAACTAAGTTGGGACTGTAGTGATCTAAAAGCTTGGTTGGGGCTGAAGAATCCATTCCAAGATGACTCACTCAATGGGGCTGTTTTACTAGAGGCCTTGGTTCCTCACCACATGGATTTCTCCACACAGCTGCTTGAGTCTCTTTATATGTCAGTGGGTTTCCTGCTGCGCGAGTGATCTTAGAGACAGAGCAAGGTGAATGGTACAATGCCTTTTATGAAGTATTCTTGGAAGGCACGGTCATTCCCAACACATTCTATTAGAAGTGAATCCCAGTGTACAGCTATACTCAAGGGAAGAGCAATTAAGCTCTCTATCTTTTGAAGGGAGGTATACAAAGAATTTATAGACATCTTTTAAAGCCACCACATTTTTATTTCCCATAAATTGGTAGGCAGATGCAGACAAGGATTGGCTACATAGCTTGCAGGGCCCCATGAAAAATGAAAACAGGGGACCCCTGTTCAAATTTCAAGATGGGGACAGCTGATCATTAAATCAAACATGGGCCCCTTCTGAGCACAGAGCTCTGTGTGATTGTGCTGATTATACCTATGAAAGCAGCCCTAGATTAAAAGGCTTGATGAGATTAAGATTTGATGCTCATACACTTTCACATACTTTTTTTCCTTATGTTCTGCTTCATGTATGGTGGGTACTTCATCTCCTGTAGTGATGTTAGCAGTCACTGATGATCATTAGCTAGATCTATTGGTTCATTATAGTTTTATTAGCTATAATACTTGCAAAAAGAGCACTTCCCTTAATTAACTATGTCTAGTACATATAGGAAAAATAGTAAAATGCTTGATTCTTTTGGATAATGAATTGATTCTCTAATACCCTTTGTGGTTGATCAATACCTTTTTTAGTATTAATAGTAACATTTTCTTATGTGTTCTAACCCATTTAAGTTATTACCCTTAGTGATATTCAAGTTGTCTCATCTTTAGCTAACATTTAAATAGTCTTTGATAGGTTTTTTGTTTTCTGGTAATAAGTTATTCCAGGTTTATCTTGTATACATATGCTTCCTCAGACCTGGAATTAGCCATTTATCCAAAGCTTTGTTTACTTATTTAGAAATGGTATTATATAGGTTATATTACATATTACACACAGTAATCTCGACATTAAGGGTTTCCAGCTCTACTGGCTGGACCATTCAGTTAACAGACTTAAGAAATAAATGTATAGTAATTCTGTTCATATTGACACTTTAAATTCAAGACTACATTTTAAAAATTCAACTTCAATGATCTTATATTTATGTATTTCCTTTCTTATATGCTAAAAATTCCACTTCTCAACAATACTGACAATTACCCATTTGTTTTATGCAAAATCCACACACAGTAGCCTCAGAATAACAGTTTCTACACTACCATCAATAATACTAGTGAAAACAGTTTACTCACACCTCAATTCTTTTTGTTATGTAGGTATATCTCATTAGGGGTATACAGTTAAATTGCTGTGTTTTAAAGTCACTTGAGTGCACAGAATTATGTGTTTCATTTTCATTTTATCTTTTAGGGATTTTTAAAATTTAATTTTGCTTTATAATTATAAGAAATAGATATTCAAAATTAAATGTACAGAAAAAAGTATGTTCAAAGAAATCTGACATCTATTCCCTGTTCATCCTATTTCCTCCCTCTCCCTTAGGAAGCCTTTTTATAGTTTATAGTTTGTTACTTTGTTTATTTTAAACATAAGCATGTATGTCAAAGCTCTTCCTTAGATAAGCAGAAGAGTAGTATAATATTAACATATATGGTTTTCACTATCTTGCTTTTTATCACTTAATAAATAGTTCCATAATAATATGTAAATAGTTCCATAATAATAGTTCCATAATAATATGTAGTCTTCATTTCTGTTTTTAAATTTTTTTTAAATGAAATTTATTGGGGTGACATTGGTTAATAAAATGTAGGTTTGAAGTGTACAATTCTATAATACATCATCTATATAGTACATTGTGTGTTCCTCACCCAGAGTTGGGTCTATCACCCTATATTTGATGAGCTTTACCCTTTTCTACCACCCCAACCCCCTTAGCCTCTAAACTTGTCTGTGTGAGTTTTTGCTTGTCTTGTTCATTTGTTGCTTTCAGTTTTATATCCTGTATGTGAGTGAAGTCATATGGTTCTCAACTTTTCCTGTCTGACTTATTTTGCTTAGCATGATAATCTCGGGATCCATCCATCCATGTTGTCACAAAATGCAGTATTTCATCTTTTCTTATGGACAAACAATGTTTTATTGTATATATGTACCACATCTTTATCCAGGCATCTATTGAAGGACACAAGTTGCTTCCATGTCTTGGCCATCAGCAACAGCGCAGATACATTAAAGTTTATTCAGCCTTCCCCTATTGATGGAATTTGGATTACTTCTAATTTTGTGCTATTACAGATTGTGCTGCAATGATTAACTTGGTGCTATTTGTATTTTTACCAGTTTAGCGTTGGAGGATTCCTGGAAGTGGGATTGATGGGTCAAAAGGTAAATGCATATGCAGGTTTGCTAAATATTGCCACTTTCCACTTCTTAGACAAATAGTGTATACCAGTAATGTATGAGAGTGCCAGTAGAGAAAGTTGTTGAACATTTAACAATTACCCATCTCATAGGTGAGAAATATATGTCAATATAGTTTCAGTTTGCATTTCTCTAATGAGCAAGGAGAACTTTACATAAAAAAATCGGTAGGAGGAATGGATCAAATTTCTGTGTGACTATCCAGTTATCCTAACATTTGTTAGAAAGTTCATCTTTTCCCCACAGATTGAGATACTAACATTAATTGACACTACATTTCTGTATGCTCTTTTCTGTTGGCTTGTCTTCTACTTATGCACCTGTACCAAACTTAATTATAGCTGTAATTGACCAATTCCTCCTTACTGCTCTTCTCTTTGACACACTTTGAGTGTGTGTGTGTGTATGTGTGTGGCTATTTCCCCTTGTTTGTTCTTTTAGGTAAACTAAGTAATTCTTCTAGCTCCAGTAAAATATCTTACAGTATTTTTATTGGGATTGTGTTAAAATTAATTAGTTTAGAGAACGAACATCTGTATGATGTGTCTTTCTCCCTTCCAAGTACTAATCAGGCCCGACCCTGCTTAACTTCTAAAATCAGATGAGATCAGGTGAGTTTAGGGTGGTATGGCCATAGATGGATGTGTCTTTCTATACAAGGACATAGTTTGTCTTATACAAATCTACTTTTGTGTACTTCAGGAATATTTTATGGTTTGCATTTATATCTTCTTGGTTTTTGTTTGTAAACTGTTGATTTTGTGTTTATTTTATAACCTAGCATTTTACTACTGCCTCTCTGCTTTTAGTAACCTTTCCCATCAATTTTTATTGATTTACTGTTGTTTTCCCAAATATATAATCATGCCATCTACAAATAGAGATGTTTTTCATCTTCCTTTCAGTTCTTACTTCTCAATGATTTCTCATCTCTCATTGTGTTTGTTACTACTTTGACCTCTGGAGAGCTTCCAGATTGGTGAACACCTCAGGGTGCTGGGAGAGTGGCACACCTGGAGAAGGTATGGGAGTTTTGCATTCCTTCCCATATACGATGCCCTATCTAGCTCTTTCATTTGGCTGTTCGTGAGTTCTATGCAGTATAGTAAATGAGTAACAGTAAGTAAAGTGCTTCCCTGAGTTCTGTGAGCTGTTCTAGCAAATTATTGAACCCATGGTGGGGATAGTGGGATTCCTCGATTTATGACAGGCCCAGATTGGGTCTTAAGTGGGCATTCTTGTGCGACTGAGCCCTTAACTTGTGGGATTTGACTTTTACTCTAGGTGGTGTCAGAAATAATTGAGTTGGAGGACACCTAGTTGGTGTCAGAGAATTGGTTGGTGTCGGAAAAACACATTTGATGTCAGGAGTGAAGTATTGAGAGTAGTAAAAAGAAAAAACAAATGTTTAAATAAGTAGTAGAATAGAAGAAAAAAAATTTTTTTCCTATTAATGCCTATTAATGTTGACTGTTCTGGATTGATTTTCCCAGATGTGTGGTATGCCATTTCAATATATAGACTAAAGGGTTTTTTTTTTTAATTTTGTAATTTTTAGTCTTTTCTCAATTCTATTTCTTTGATTCCCTTCTTCAGTGACTCCTATTTTGTATTTTGTATCTACTTTGCCTATCTTCTACATCTATCACTTTCTCTCAAATTATTATGTATTTTGTTTCCTTTTGAATTAAAATATTTTTTCTTTTCATTTTTTCTTTCATTTTTTTCTTCATCTTAACCCATTTCATATTTGCCCAGAGAAAACTCACTGGTGGTGCTTGTGGCTTCAGTGTTTACTCCTGAGATAACTTGCAGATTATATTCCTAACCTTCCCCTCAAAGTTTGTGCCCCCCACACACAAATTATTAAATGCTGATCATCATATACATTTCTGTCACATTAGGATTAGAGACAAGTTCTGATTAGAAATAGCTCCAAGAATAGTTTTTATATTTTATTATCACATTGAAAACCAAAAAAAAAAAAAGAAAACAAGAAAAAAAGAAAACCAAAGAGATTTGCTTCAGCCTCAAAGAGCGTGTTTATGTAAAATTAAATGAATGCAGCAGCGAACTGCACCTTTTTTTCTAAACAGGAAGTGGGTTAAAGCATTATTGATTGCATACATTTGTTTTTGTGTTTCTTCTGCTTTGGTCTTTATTTTTGAAATGATGTTTTTCTTTTCTTTAAAATTATTTTATAAATGTTATCGTCTTGTCAACTCCCTAGTCTTCTCATTTGAGGTTTTCTAATCCTGGTTTAAGTTTTTCTTCAATTTTCTGTCATCATCTTAATTTCTTTTAGCTCCTTTTAAAATATGAGGTGATAGTTCTCATCTGTGGACATGTCTCTCTGGCATGCTTTTATTATCTGTGGGGATTCTCTTTTATTCTTATATTTGCTTTTTATTTGATTTCACCCTTTCTGTTGCTTGTTATGTTAAATAGATATTTTCTAGTGTACTATTTTAATTCCCTTGTCATTTCTTTTATGGTATATTTTTGAGTTCTTTTCTTAATGGTTGCTCTGGATATTACAATGAACATCATAATATATGACAAGCTAGCTCAGATTAATACCAACTTAATTTCAATATTATACAAAAACTTTGCTCCTGTCTAGCACCACCCCTTCTTTGTACTGTCATACAAATTAAATCTTTATGCATTGTGTGCTCATCAATGCAGATATATAATTAATATTTTATTTAGTCATTTTAAGCAAAGATAAACAGAATTACAAACAAAAATGCATTTCTGATGTCTTTTATATTTACCTATATAATTATATTTACCAGTACTTTTTATTTCTTTATGTGGATTCATTTCAGCCTGAAGGATTCCCTTTAGTGTTTCTTGTAGGGCAAATCTAGTAATGATTTCTCTCAGTATTTGTTTATCTGAGACTGACTTAATTTCTCCTTCTTTTTTTGGGGGGTGGGGGCAGGTAGTTCCCTGACTGGGAATTGAGATGCCCAAGCCGCAGAGTTGAGAGCTCCTTCATTTTTGAAGGATAGTTTTGCCAGATATACATTTCTTGGTTTACAGATTTTTTCTTTAGCAATTTGAATTGATTCCATGGTTTCTGATAAGAAATCACCTGTTAATATTATTGAGGGTTTCTTGTATGTGACGAGTCCTTTCTCTTGCTGCTTTCAAGATCCTTTATCTTCATCTTTCAACAGTTTGATCATGATGTGTCCAGGTGTGGTTTTCTTTGCATTTATCTTATGTTAAGTTTGTTGAGCTTCCTGGATTAAGTTTTTAAAAATTAAATTGGGAAGGTTTTGGCATTTATTCAAATACTCTTTCTGCTCCTTTTTTCTCTTCTTCTTGGACTCTCATTATGCATGTTATGGTTTGAATTGTGTCTCCCTCACCAATTGATATGTTGAAGTTCTAACTCTCAGTACCTCAAAATGTGACTTTATTTGGAAATATGTTGTTGCAGATGTAATTAGTTAAGGTGGGGTCACTAGGGTGGTCCTAATATGACTGGAGTCCTTATAAAAAGGGGAAATTGGGACATAGAGGCAGACATGCACATAGGGAAGATAGTATGGAGCGACAGAGAACCCAGCTGTCTGCAAGCCAAGGAGAGAGAATTTGAACAGAGACTTTCCTCACTGCCCTCAGAAGGCACAAATCCTACTGACATCTTAATCTTAGACTTTTAACCTCCAGAACTGTGAGTTTCAATTTTTGGTATTTTGTTATAGCAGCCAACTAATACAAATGTGTGTTGGTATACTTAATGGAGTCCCACTTGTCTCTAAGGATCTATTTTATCTTTTTTCATTTTTTTAATTGCTGTGTGTATGTGTGTGTGTGTATGTGAGTGTGTGTACCCATCCTTTTTAGTTTCTTTGCAGATTTCAATTTTTGTTGAAAACTAGACATTTAAGTAATATAATGTGGCTCTAGAAATTAAATTCTCCCTCCTCCCTAGAGTTTGTCTTCTACATTGCTTTGTAATGTTTGTTTAGTGACTTTCTGGACTAATTTTGTAAAGTCTGCATTCTTTCTTTTATGTGGTTAGCTTAGTGGCCAGCTAGTTATTGTACAGATATTTTTTTTAGACATGTGGAGCCAATAAGCCTCCTAGTCTTTCCTGATGGGCTCTGTGAACATGTTGGGGCTTTCCTTCAACACTTATCCATGTAGTGACAACTCTGCATTAGTCTTCACTTCTTGTTGCACAGAGTATCAGTTAGAGATGAGAGATCAGAGCATTTCAGGTCTTTCCTGAGCATGCATACAGATCTGAGCCTATGCATAACCTTATGCATATATATGGCTTTCTAGATTTCCAGGTATATGCTCTAGCTTTTTAACGTCTCTGTGGATATGTTATTCCCCAGAATTTTCTTTTAAGCTTTTTGGCTATTCTATTTTTTGCCCAACTTTTATCCACTACCTCAGGCAACTTCAAAGTTAAATACTTGCCTGTAACTGTTTCTGAGAAGCACACCCTGGTGAAAAGGCTTTTCACAATGGAGAAGCTCTGAGTCAGGTCAAATAGAGACATCCTTGCAAGTGAGGTCTTCAGGGGACCATGAGAGTGTTCAAACAATGATAGTTTGGAAATAAGGCTTTGAAAGAGTTTCAGTCCCATTCTGCTCCTTCTGGTTATTGCCAGGCTTGGGTATTTTTTGTCAGGAATATGGACTACTATTTCTCAGGGCTATGACAGAGCTGGAGAGTAAGATGGGATTAGGACAAGTTAAAATGCCCCAAGGCTTGCTGTTCTTACTGAAATTTAGCCATTTGTCTTAAATAAGTGCACCCCACTTTCCTATAAGCTTTTGGTGAATCTCCACAGTTTTGAAAAAAGTTGATTCTGACTAATTTTATCAGTTTTATCCTTCCTTTTATGGAAGAGAGAATTCATACTCCCAGTAATACAATAGGTATCTAATTAAAGAACTGACAACATGTGCCTGATTGGTTTCATAACAGTGACTTATGTGCGCCATTAATTTTTCTCCTTTTTAAATAGCACTTATCTAATTCCTTTCTAACCATTGTATATTGGGTTTAGGAGGATCAGCTAATCTGTCTCTTTAGTTGACAAAACTTCAGACCAGGACAACTGAACTCAAAGAGCTTAACTTGAGGAACTGAATCTGAGGAACCTGATCTGTGATGAAATACTTATCCCTTGAGCCTGTTGTCATAATATAGACAAGTGTCAGAAGGGGAAGAGTATAATTTGCACATGGGAGGGATGTGTATTTTTAGTCACAGGTTGAACTCTAAATTCTTTGACATTCCTCCTATCGAAGAGGGAGTATTGAATATGGATCGGCCTTACTGATTTTCTTCTAACCAGTAGGATGTATTGTTAGAAGTGATAACAAGAGGCTAGGTCAGAGGATAATACAGTTTCTGTTCTGGCTCTCTTATTTGCTCTTGTTTCTCTCTTTTTCTCTTGCTCTCTGTCTTGCTTTCTCTCAGTCCTCTCAACTCTTAGAACCTAGCCACTATATTGTGAAGAAGCCCAAGGCACATGCAGGTGTTAGTTTTGGCCAACAGCCCCAGCAAAGGTTCCAGCCAACAGCCAATATGAACCACTAGACAAGTGTTAACAGGTTTTCAAATGATCCTAACCTTCAACCTTTGAGCTACCCTAGCAGGCACCAAATGGAATATTATAGATTTGAGCTATCTCCACCAATCCCTTCCCAAATTGCAAATTTGTGAGCAAAATAATTGCTGCCATTGTTTTTAATTCTTTAATTGGGGTGACTTTTAAAGCAACAATACCTAGCATCAAGTACCCATCATTCAATTTAACTCATAGTCAACATTGTTTCATTTACACCCCCCACTATCTCAACTAATTAGAAGCAAACTCCGGATTTTATACCATTTATTCCCTTCTCATATACATATATACCAAATGTCCTTTGTAAGCAACATAAACACAATGTCTTTATCACATCTAACAAATCCTTAGTATTGTCAGATATCTAATCGATGTTCAACTTTCCCTCATAATTTTTTAAATAACATTTGTTTGAATCAGGATCTTATTAAATTCTATATATTGCAGTCAGGTAATGTTTCTTTTAATTTCTTTTTAAAAATCTATAGGTCTTCCCAACATTTTAAAGGGCCTACCTTGTACAAGGGCTATGAAGTTTGTAAAGGAAGATAGATAGCCTTAAATTACTTACTAGGAAAGAGATATGCATGCACAAAGACAATGCAACAAAGTGTAATGTGATAGGAGTTGGATGAATAAATTGGGAGATTTGATAAAAGGAAGAGAATACTTCCATCATCTACAGGTCATGACTGTGGTATTCAGAGAGGCTTATACAGGGCAAAAACCAGACAAAAATAAAGAATGGAAACCTCTACCATGTTCTGAAGGACTTCATAGATGTCAAAACTAGTAAGCCAAAGGACTAAAATATTTGTTTTTTTATGTCTTCCCTTAGAATAACTCCATTTGAGATTATTACTGATCTTTGCAGCCAATGTGAGCTTTCATTCTCACAGTCATTAGTTCTTCATCTACAAAACCTTCCAAAATAATTTGCATCACAAACTTTCAAAATTACTGAGGACTTCTTTAAAATTGAGATTTTACTCTGGGGGAAATGGATGTGAGAGAGTTTTACCATAGCAAGAGTAACCATAAATATTTTAAGTGTGATTGATTCAGACAAAGAGGGGAAAAGCTCAGGGGAAGGAATTTTTGCCCATTAGTGGTGCAATTTGGTAGGCAACAGAAGAGCAGAATCAAGGCTTTATTGTTCCTGTTGGCAAAAAATACAGATAATACTGGTCTTGACAATCCTTTGACTATCTCTCTAGAATACTTATAAATCTAAATGAGATGCTTTTAACTGGTTAAGAGGGCAGTTTAGTCATTTTGTTCTATTTTAATCCCCCAAAGACCTATTGCAAGAAAAAGGGGATATTTATGACCTGTGACTAATACCTACTAATGATGATGGACAATGACTTTTGTCATTTAAGAGCTACTTGAGGAAGAAGAAAGACCTTCAGTGATCAATAGGGCATTTTAAAAATCTAATAAACTGCTATTACTGCTTTAGTAATAAAAATGTAATGGCTTATTAGACATAAAAATTGTATGAAATTTATTTAAAGACAATTTTGGGGTTGGAATGAGAGATTTACACATGTAATTACACTGTTGATCAAAGTGAAAATGAATAACTTGCTTTTAGTAAAAAATGTAAGAGAGTGTGCTTACATTATTATTTTTTATGTTACTAGCCTTGGGAAGACTTAGATATTGGTGGTGGCTACAGTTTCAGAGCAGTTTTTTATGGTGGTAGCTTTTCTTTGAATATTGTTCAAGTAGGTTGGCTTTGGAGGGGCTTGGAGAAGAGGAGATGGGTGCAGAATTCCAGAGAGCGCTGGAATCAAATGACCATTTCTCGTCAAGCCTAGATAACAGCATATCCAGGAGGAGATTTAAATAGTCAGAACTTCTTTCTAGGAGCTGAGGCAGCCACACACTTGCTGGCTGCCATCTTGATTTTATCCACAGGGCAGGATTTGACTGACACATTATTTGTTGTTCTGATATCATATCCACCCCTCCCCCCAAAAAATATTGAAGTTGCTTAAGTACCCCAAAGTTGCTCTTTTCTTCTTTATATTACTCAATATAAATAACTTTGATATTTGTATTATCTATGGCTGCATAAACAAATTGCCACAAATTTAGTGCCTTGAAACAATACACATTTATTATCTCACAATTTCTGTGGGTCTGGAATCTGGGCATGAATTAGCTGGGTCTCGTGCTTCAGTTTCCCATGACTTCGCTATCAAGGTGGCAGTATGCATAAGTTTTTACAAATCCTACAATCTCACTACCCAGAGATATAAACCATTAATATTTCAGTATATATTCATTCAGTCCTTTTTTCTATTTTACATATTAATATTATTAAAATTAACAAAAGTGCAGTCATAACTTGGTATACTCTTGTATAATTTATCTCATTTAATTCCTTAGGCATTTTTGTAACCTAGTAACTAATCTTCTATATTGCTTTAAATGGCTGCATAAATTTATGCTATTATTGAGACCTTGGCTTTTTTAACCCAGAGGTTGGCAAACTTTTTGTGCAAAGAGAAAGATAGTAAATATTTTGAGATTGGGGGCTATGCAGTCTGTTGCAACTACTCAACTCTATTGTTACCATGCAGAAGTACCCATAGATAATAGGTCAATAAGTGGAGGTGGCTGTGTTCTAGTAAAACTTTATTTATGGACACCAAAACTTGAATTTCATATATTCTTGTGTGTCATAAAATATTATTCTTTTGATGTAGTTCAATCATTTAAAAATGTCAAAACTATTCTTAGCTCACAGGCTGGATGACAAAAGATGGTGGGTTGGATTTTGTCTGTGTGTCATAGTTTGGTTTATCCTTTTATTTTAAAAAAGGTATTCAGATAGTTCCATATGTTTAGTATAATAAATGCAGAGATTAACATCTTGGTAACTACATTTATGTGCCTATTTATGATAACCTACTGATGACAAATTCTTAAAAGTAGGATTATTGGACCAAAGGTTATATATGTAAAACTGTACTTATTGGCAAATAATCCTCTACAAAGGTGTGTCAAGTTGATAATTCTGCCAAAGTATATAGGTGTGCTTATTTTTGTGTTCTTTCCTACACTGGGTATTATCATTTTAGGAATGTTTGCCAATTTGATAGGTTAAAAATGTTAAAGATTTCCCTTTTCAAAAACAGTTTCTATTACATTTTAAATTAATATTTTAAAAACATATTTCAAATCTGTGGTTTTCTTTTTAATTGTAGATCTAGCTGTCCTAAAGTAACTTGCCTAACCAAAATGACATGCAAATATAGTCAAGCTGAATGCCACTTGACTATTAAAAATTAATAATATTGTGCTAATGCCTCTTATAGGAGATTATTGACTGACTGGTAAAGCCCCTGCCTGCTTGAGCCATTGGCATTTTATCACCAGAAAAGAAAAAGTTGGCAATGTAGATATTTTGTAGTATTTAAGGTAAAGAGATGATTATACCCCAAAAGGAAATAATATTAGTAGTTTTGGGCCATTTTGAGAAATGGACAAAATGGAAATTAAACAATTTTATTCTACAAGGGCTGTCCAGAAAACAATCCAGCCATAAATATCTCTATTTTTCATATTATATGGCTGCTTTCTGGATAGCCCTTATATATCAGTATCCATATCTGTGTTTATGTTTATCTATCTATATCAGGGTTTGATTCTATTTTCTTGCTAAAATTCAAATATGATCATGTCATTATTAAAATCTTTTCTGACTCCTTTCTTGCCTTCTAAAATCAAACTCCTTAGCATGGTATTCAAGATTCCAAAAGATCTGTTCTTAACTTATCTTTTTAATTTCATATAATGCTGCTTTTTTTTAGGAAATAATAATAAAACAATAGTAGCAAGAGTAGTTATTAAGCCTTAAACTGTATACCAGATATTGTGGTAAGTGCTTTGAGGTAGGTATTATTATTCTTACTATTTTAAAGATGGGAAAATAGGTTTGAAGTATGTAAGTAGTTTGCCCAAGATCAAATAGGAAGCGGCTTGTCCCCTCCTGGCCTCACGACCCTGAAATATTAATTTGTTCTTATGCTAGTGTGAGGTCCCTAGCTGGTTGCTCTATCTAACAGAGTCCAGTAGGGTCTCAAAGAGAAGACGTTTTCTCCCTCTGACTTGGAGGAACTTTAAGAGTGCCGATTACACCAATACTCTGTTTCAAATAATAGCAATGGAGATGAACTTGGGAACAACATGTTTATTCTATTCTTCTGGACGCTTAGAGCATATTGGAATACCCAAGAAGAGAAATGCAGCTTCCTGCAGAATATTCCATTGGATAATTAAATTCTTGAGCAGGTTGCTTTGAGTTGATAATCTATGGCAGTGTGTATATTTTATTTTTATACTCTATGGCAAAATATAGCAATAATGATTCAGGGCGTAAGGGATTGTCAACTATTATTACCTTTAATGAAATGTAAGTCACATTGGAAAATAATGGGGAATTAATGACTTATGCAATAAGCCAAATCACTACACACTAAACAAAAGAAGTGGCAGGAACATCTCCCTCAATAACTTTTCTCCCTCTGGCTTAGCAGAAATAATTTGAAAGCTGAAGAAATACCTAAGTTTCTTAGGGAGAATAATGTGGCTATTCCAAGTGCTGGGAATATTGCGTCCTGCTGTTTTATGTGAAGTAACTAGGGGCTCTGTTGAATGTGCCAGTGGAGCCTAGTGTGTGAGGTTGCCAGTGGCAGTCCTTGGCATCTAAAGAACCCTTCTAAGGTCATAAACCTGAAGGTTCTTGTTGGAAGGCTCTAATTTAAATAGCTCATACAGCATCGCTGGTCCGTCTTCCCTTTCCACCAGCCAGAGGACATTCCTTAAAAGGAATTGCCCAAGAGCCCATATCACTTTCAATCATTTTCTCACCTTGGATTCTATCCAGGATGTCCATCAAGAGGCTCCTATGTGAACAGTGTCTGAAATTTCCTTACTACTTAGTTCAGGAAATCCTGGCAAAAGAACTATGATCATGTTTATTTTTTTTACCAAACTATGCAGGAGTGTATGATTCATTCATTATTCTTTGCCACTCTGTTTACAGAAGCAAAAAATGTATTGTATCTCAAGTTTTGCCTTTCCTGCCTGTTTTTTAAATTTATTTTTAAATTATAGTTGACATATTATAGAGTTTCAGCTGTACCATGTAGTGATTAGACATTTATATACCTTATGCAGAGGTCACTATGATAAGTCCAGTAACCATCTGTCACCATACATAGTTATGATATTATTGATTATATTTCCCATGCTGTTCATTACAGCCCTGTAACTTATTTTGTAATTGGAAGTTTGTATTTCTTAATCCCCTTCCCTTTTCCTGCCCATCCCCCACTCCCTCCCCACTGGCAACCATCAATTTGTTTTCTGTATCTACAAGTTTGTTTCTGTTTTGTTTGTTCATTTGTTTTGTTTTTTAGATGTCTGACGCATTTCACTAGCATAATATCCTCTAGATCCATCCATGTTATCACAAATGGTAAGATTTGATTCTCTTTTATGTCCGAGTAATACTCTATGGTATGTATATAGCACATCTTCTTTATTCATTCATCTATTGATAGACATCTACATGGCATCTGTATCTTGGCTATTGTAAATAATGCTGCACTAAACATAAGGGAGTATGTATCTTTTCAAATTAGTGCTTTTGATATCTTCTAATGAATACCCAGAAGTGGAATTACTGGGTCATGGTAGTTTTGCTTTTTTAATTTTTTAAGGGACCTCTATACTGTTTTCCATTGTGGCTGTACCAATTTACAATTTTACCAACAATGCACAAGTGTTCCCTTTCTCTACATTCTCAACAACTTGTTATTTGTTCATTTATTGATGATGGTCATTGTGACTAGTGTGGGGTGATATCTCATTGTGGTTTTAATTTGCATTTCCCTGATGATTAGTGGTATTGAACACCTTTACATGTGTCTGCCATCTGTACATCTTCTTTGGAGATGTGTCTATTCAGGTTCTCTGCTCATTTTTTAATTGGATTGTTTGGTTTGGTTTGTGTGTGTGTGTGTGTGTGTGTGTGTGTGTGTGTGAATTGTATGAGTTTTTCATATATATATTAATCTCTAATTGGACATGTCATTTGCAACTATCTTCTTCCATTCAGTAGGCTGTTTTTCATTTTGTTGATTGTTTCCTTCATGGTGCAAAACTTTTTAGTTTGATGTACTTCCATTTGCTTAGTTTTGCTTTTGTTTCCTAGGAGATATATCCAAAAATATATTGCTAAGACCAATGTCAAGGAGTTTATTGACTATGTTTTCTTCTAGGAGTTTTGTGGTTTCAGGTCTTATATTTAAATCTTTAACCCATTTTGAGGTTTTTTTTGTTTTTTTTTTTTTTTTTAGTGTGGTGTAAGAAAGTGGTTTAGTTTCATTTTATTTGCATGTAGCTGTCCAAATTTCCCAGCATTATTTATTGAAGAGACCCCTTTACCCCCATTGTACATTTTAGCCTCCTTTGTTGTAGGTTAATGAACCATATAAGCATGGATGTTATTTTGGGGCCTCTATTCTGTTCCTTTGATCTATCTGTTTGTTTTTGGGCCAGTACCATATGTTTTGATTACTATAGCTTTGTAGTATAGTTCAAAATCAGGGAACATGATACCCCTCACTTTGTTGTTCTTTCTTAAGATTGCTCTGGCTATTCAGGCTCTTTGTGATTCCATTTAAATTTTAGGATTATTTGTTCTAATTCTGTGAAAAATGCCATTGGTATTTCTCACAGAACCAGAACAAATCATCCTTCCCTCTTTTTCTTCCATTTTTTGAGAGAAAAGTACCCTTGTCAGGTTGGTGACTTTCTTGGCTCCCTCCATAGTTGCAGCGACTGGCACCCCGTGAAAAGAAAAGCACAGCAGCAGTCTTCTCAAGAGCAGGAGATTTTTCCAAGTGCATCCCTCCCACTGGCCAGTTAGGACCTTGGATCTTATTTGCTTCTGTTGGCTTGCATTCAGATGCTTGGTCTTCATGCCTACCCACTTTAGAGAATGACTCAGGTGGATGATCTGCCTGGGTTTTGGTTCGGCTTCTTTCCAAATGCTGCCTCTTACTGTAGACTATGGGTAAGAAATAGACTACTCCATGCCCAGGTTCTTGGGTTCTTCCACCTGGCCCAGGTCTCAGTCCCTTTGGCTTCCACTTGCCTGAAAAGATGACAGTGAATTCAAGGTAATATTGAAGGTAATAAGGGCAGAGGTGATTGAAAGGGATATCAAGAAATAGTCATGGGGATATAAAGTAAAGCATAGGAAATATAGTCAATAATATGATAATAACTGTATAGTGCCAGGTGGGTACTAGACTAGTCAGGCAGATTACTTCTTAAATTACATAAATGTCTAACCACTATGATGTACACCTGAAATTAATATAACATAATATTGAATGTCAACTATAATTGAAAAGAAAAAATGGGGAAGAGGAGGTGAAGGGGAATAAGAGGTTTAAATTTCCAGGTATAAAACAAATAAGTCATGTACAGCACAGGGAGTACAGTCAATAATACTGTGATAGCATGGTATGGCGTTAGAAGGTTGCTGGATTTATTATGGTGGTCACTTCTTTAAAAATAACAAATTAGGAGGCAGTGCTTCCTGATCTCCAAAAGTTTATAATCAGGAGGGAGAGATAAGAGGCCCACTTCAAAGATAATTTATGATTCAGATAATATGACTTACAGACATTATAGGATAGCTGTGAAGATCATTCAATAAACATTTATGGTGCATCTACTTGCATGATACTTTTTAAATGTTGGTTTAGTATATATTATATGAGGAATATTTATTTTTGTGAAATTGACTAAAATTGTGCTTAATTCTAAAGCCATATTTAATTATTTATGTTTAGTTTTATATTTTAATATTTCAATATATCCTATATATACCCACTATACCTAATGGAAACAGTTCAAATTAATCACTTAGGATTTTTGTTTGTTTTAGACAATGAATTACACAGTACTGAATATACTTTAATTTTGAATGATTCAGAAGGCATGTTGTGAGTTTGCATAGCCTAAACGAAGATAAAATGAGGCTGTAGATACATTGGAATGGAGGTTCATTTACCCAGATGTAAATGGATTTTTGGTTAATATGGTATTGGATAGGATAAGAAGTGAAAGTACCTGGTAACAGTAAACTGCAATTAACAGACTGCTGAATTTATCCAAAGTTTGACTTTATATGAGGATGGAAAGCATATGATCCCACACAAGTAGGGAAAAAATAGAACAACTTGTATAGAATCTTTGTACTCAATACAATGTACTGAATGTAAGTGATATAGATACCACTCTTGGCCTTGCTGATAGGATTATAGTAGGCCCTTTAAAGGTCCTGGAGAGTGGTAACTGTTCACCAAGGGTTTCAGTATGCCACAGAAATAAGCCAGGGGCCTAAGTAAGCAGGATGCGAAGAACTAGCGTGTGAGGGTGGCAGGAGGAAGTGCCTCTGTTGGGAACTGGATAGCCTGCATAGCCAGATAGAAGGGAACACTGCAAATAATTTGTTGGCAAGATGTCATTTTATTCTGGTCCTCAAGAAGCGAATATATCCACTGTGTAGGCTAAAAGGGAATTATCTTCAGAGACTAAAGTGCACCATTTGTCTCTCAAGTTTAAAGCCATTTGGAAAGCAGCATAGTGCGTGCGTGTTCTGGAGCCTTGGTCATTAAATGTTTTATCCATAACGTGGCATGTTGACAACTTTGGGAACCTGAGATGAGGGGGAGGAAGGTGGAAGCCTTTTGGGGGTTTGTTCTTTCCTGTCCATACAGCAAGCCCAGACTTCACATACAGAGAGGCCTGGATTCTAGTGCTGCTTCCAACTGCTTACTCATGTGGTTCTTAGGAAGTTCATCTCATAGCTATAAACTAGCAATAGTGAAAAACAAGGCCCAACTGCTGTGTTTTACACCAAAGCTGCAGTCTGATTCATGAACAGAAGCCGAAAAAGGTCATTTGATCTCCAGCACCCATTCCTCCCATGGTTTCTCTCCATTGACCTAGGTAAGTGAAAGGTGAATGTAGACCAAAGACACAAAGAAGATGTGTCCTGGGAGGTGATAGGTTGCCTTTCTTTGAGTGCTTTATCCAAGCTTCCATTGTTCTCCCTTGGCGTTGTCAGTAAAAGGGAGGGGAAACAGTTTTCTCCTTCCATTTAGTGTTTCATGTTTGCGTAAGAGCCTTTTCCCTAATCCCCTACCCACCTCCTAATATAGTAAAAAAATATCCTATGTCCAGTGTCTCTGTCTTACAAAAATACTGCAGCAAAAGAGAGAATTTTCAACTCCAACCTCTACTCTTAGCAAAAGTAACATCCTTGAGGGCCACATAGCTAATTAAGACCATCTAAGTTATTCTACTAAAAATTTCAATTACACTTTGTGTGGGAACATCTTTCCCTATTTCAAGCTCAGTGAAATCTCTTTTGTCTGCTTAAAGAATGTGCATCATATAGTACCTGACTAGCCCCACCGCTATATAAGATAGGTGTGCATAGGTAGAAGATACCTGCTAGCCCTGGGGGACTGATGCCTGCTGTTGAAGCTGATCTTGTACTGTCTCTTCTCTGTGTAAGTTAAGTGTTTTTCTTGACTGTGTGGTGTTCTTCTTGGTGACTCTGACACCAAGACTCTATGGGCAGAAGTGTTTCAAGTACTCTCCTGAGATTGGTGACCATTGCATGGGATTCTGCTGGACAATCTGAGATTGAACTGGAAGAGTACAAGTAATTCATCAGAGCTTAGCTTGTTGGTATGTACTGAATTGTTGACCCCTCCAAATTCACATGTTGAAGCCCTAATTCTCAGGTTGAGCCCTTGGGAGGTAATTCACTTTAGATAATGTCATGAGGGTGGGGTTCCCATGTTGGGATTAGAGCCCTTATAAGAAAAGGAAGAAACCAGAGCCCTCTTTCTCTCCCACATGTGAGGATATAACAAGAAGTCTAAGGTGAGGGCCCTCACTAAGGCCTGGATCTGCTCATACCTTAGTCTTGGACTTCTTAGCCTACACAACTATGAGAAATAAATGTTGCTTCAGCCACCCAACCTATGTATTTGGGTTATAGCATCCCTACACTCTTCTCTGATTCTCTGATGCCTGGTTGTGTGTGTATGTATACTGATAAAAATAAAGTCTTTTATATGCCATTATTTAAAAATGATGCATTTGAGCAACTGATTTATTTAATTCAATCAGGCCTCAGGAGAATGAGTGAAACATAGAGATATGAGGCTCTCTCTTCTTTTTTTTTTTTTTTTTTTTGTTGTTGTTGTTGTTGTTGTTGGTATGTGGGTAGCTCCCTGGCTGGGAATCAAACCCAGGCCGCAGCACTGACAGCGCCAGCGCCGAAGCCTTAAGCCACTACACCATCAGGGAACTCCCCTAAAGTTTTGAAGTCTTGCTATCTTATGGGGACATAGTACAAATTATCTAGCAAGGGTACATTCCTTTTGGTTATAAAATACTAAGTAGGATGGTTATAAGATATGGAACAGGTATAGGACTACGCCAGGGCCTACATCTGACAGGGGGTTTAGGATTCCTATCCTTGTAAATGTTCCCAATCTTTACCTTTATCTAAGAAGGTCTTCTAATGGCCACGCCACCAGACACTTGCCTCCATGCTGCACATGTAACACTAATCTTAGCAACTGTTTGTAAAATGGTCCAGAGACTGAAGCAAGTTGCAGGAATTCAGAAAGTTCTTATCCCCACGATTTGTTTACATTGTTTTTGTAACCCTGAACATGTCACCTAATTCCTCATTCTTAGTTGGAAAGGGGCTCTTTTCCAAGACTTTACAACCATAAATTAAATTGAAAACTGATAGATGATGAAGCATGGGTGTATGCACGTTTAATTTAGGACTCAATCGTATGTGGTCATTATTTCACAGCATGATTTTACTGTTTTCTCTGGACCACTCCTTTTCTTTGTATTGAACAAAGCTTCATGCCAGGTTTTGAAAATTCTTATTTCTCCAAATAAAAGATTTTATAAAGTGTGTGCACCAGTGTATTAGAGTTTATTTGAACGTTTAAAAGGTACGTATTTACTCTTCTATTAACATGTCCTTTTGCCAAAATCCTCCATAGCTGCAATATATTATAGGGCCCAAACATGGTAAGTTGCTGCCAGCAAAATATGACTTTTCACCCCAAAATACTCTTGAGCTCTTGACTTCCTATTTCTCTCCAGTTTTAACTCTGCTCTAGTTGGACTAAGCTACTCACTGCTGTCCACATGTATTTGGCACCTGTGATGACCCCATTGCCCTTTTTTGAAATTCTTACCTGCTCCCCTCTCTATCTGAGGCCTTCCTGTTTTGCAAATCGGAACTCAAGCCTACCAGGACCTCACTGTCTCCATGGTGACTTCTTGTTTTGAGTCCCTGCTCTTTCCTTCATCCATCCTCTTCTTGTCTTTGTTTTGTTTTAGAAATGGATTGGAAGATCTGTTATGAGTGTAACTCTGTTTTATCCTTCCTTGTATCTCCTCAGTTTCTAAGTATTGTAAAGGTATGTATGGTTAGCTGGTGGGTGTTGTGCATAAACTACTTGATTCCATCCTTTAGTATTGGAAATAATGTTTAATATTTACCTATAGAGACTATTGTAGGCAAGTCATGTAAGTGGGATTGTCAAAGGATAAGACGGATCAACTTTTAAAAATGGCTATCTCTGATGAAATTTAAGTGTAAATTTATATTTTTAAATGCTCGATATAAAAGAGGCCAAAAAATTGCATGTGATTAGTAGCATGATTTCCTTTTTTTGTAGTGTCTTTAAGCAGATCAACAACAACAGAAAACAACAACAACAAAAAAAAACCAGAATGAAAAACTGCTAGCACATTGTAGTTTTTAGTGCAATTAACAAGTAGAAATTGTAGCTCTGAAATGGGCTAGTGCTATTTTGGCAGACAATTGTAAGCTTAAATCTGAACTTCCCTTAAGCTACTTGCTTTTTTATGCAAGTGTTTCATGAATTTACAATTTCTTAAATATGTTATTTCACTTAATAATTTTGCATTCACTGAAGGCTAAAACAGACCACAACTAGGAAGCATATTAATAAAATGATAATTCTACAGCAAACAAGCAGGGGACTGAGACATCATGAGTCAGGCGAAGAGCATTCCGGAAGAAAGAAATAGTAAATACAAAGTGCTGGAAAGTAGAAGAGCTTGGAAAGGAGGATTGGAAAAGAGACCAGAGCCATGGTGCACTGTGAGGGAGGACAAGAATGAAAAGAGGCAAAATTGAGCAGGCAGCCAGAGGTCCCATCAAGCAAGGACTGTAGGCTACAGTGGAGTTTGGGTTTTATTTTAAGAGTGATGAGAGGTCTTTGAAAGATCTGAGGCAGAGCAATGATCTGATCTGATTACATTTTCAAAAAGAATCTCTCAGTCTCTTGTGAGAAAACGGAATTGGAGCGGGTCAGAGTGGAAGGAAAAAGGCTGGTTGGAAGCTGGGGCCATGGTGGCTTGGGCCAGGCTGTTGGCAGGGAGAGGAGTGTATGGTTTTGAGATAAATCTGGAGATGGAACCTACAGAAGTTGGTGATGGATGGGATGTGGATGGTTAGGTAAGGGATGAATCGAAGATGAACTGAATCCCATGACTTTTTATCCATATGCATCCTTTCCCTCTAGGTTACTTTTGCTTTTTACTAAAAACTAAGTCTTTCAGATCTTAAAGAAAGGCTAACAAAAGGCATATAGTAAAAACACATTTGTGGCTTTAAAAAGTATCGTATGGTTCTTACTTAGCATTCTGAACATGTGGCTTTTGGCTGAAGGCAATAAAATTAAACATGCATGTTGGGTGCATAGCCGGCCAGATTGTGGGATTATTTAGAAAAGTGTATTAAAAAATATTTCTGTCTCTTGAACCACTTCCGACTGTAATATAACTTCTACCAGTCCAACTAATTTTCTATGCACAGAAAGTGGTACAACTCCACAGGAAATATAAATTTTTCATTGACTAGCAGCCTGTAACTGCTTTAAGTGTAATTACACATTTTTCATTTAAGATCAATTTCACAAAATCGTTTTTATGACCTAAGGCTGCCTTCTTAATAATTGGGTGCAGCTAATTTATTAGGGTTTGCATGTTTTGGTATTGATGTCATTCTCCTCTTGGTTTAATAGAAGCGGGCTCTACGTGGATATGGGCAAAAGTCTGTGGTTTCACATTTATTTCCCTTATCCCAACCCAGTGAACCCTCTTTTGTTTGTTCTGTAGGAAGCCCATGATAACCTGTTCTTAAAACAACTCAGTAGACAAACGAAGATATTTTCCTTTTAATTCTAGGGAAGATGCCCTCTCAGAACAAAATTAAATCTGATCTTTCTCACTTGAAGCAGCATGAATAATTCATGGAGTTTAGGCATAATCAGGTTCTAGGCTTTGGGAAATGTTTAGCTGATGTGTAAAGGTTAATTTTTTTTTTTTCATTAAAGGAAAAGATCCTATAAAGCTGTCTTCCTATGCCAAGATTCAAGTGCTGTGGCAATTCCAGTGAAAGAATGTAGGCATGGGGTGGGAGCTGTGTCACTGCACATTGAGGGAAATGTATGTGTACGCACTTAATTCAGTATGCTTATTTTAACCTGCATCTCCTTTCTTACATCAATATGAGCCAGGGGCCTGACTCCATTGAGTGGAAAGAGTCTGGAGTTAAGGGGTGCATCCCAAACCTCAGGCTTTTTGCCATAAGGACCATTAGGAGGAACTCGGCATTTGGGATTTTGTCCTCTGGCTGTGCTGAGTCAGGAGTCCTAGAGAAGTATCCAGCAGGGTTGCCCAAGGAAGCTCTGTGTGGACTCCACTGTCTGTTTTTCTTCAGTAAGGACAGCCTGGAGTTTTCAGTCTTCTTTCTATGAGAAATATAGGATTCTTAAGGATGCCAACTGGGCATCAGTGTAGATTCTAAGGATGCAAATGATAATACGACAAGGTTCCTGCATTCAAAGGGAGCTTGCAATTTAATTAGGAGATAAGACAAGTTAGACAGAGAAGCTGACCAGCCAGATAGCAGTCTGTAGTGAGTGGTACCAGTGACAATACTGATGTTCTCAGGAGGAGCAAATCACTTTATATTGGTGGTAGTGTGTAGGGAAGGCCCCTTTAGCTGTGGTACTTTGGGTAGCTTTTGAGTGATTAGGGAATTTTGATGAATAGAGAAAAAAGGAGAGGACATCCTCAAAGTCTCATGATGGGAATTGATACGGCTTGTTAGGTAGTAGTGGGAATGTCAGTTTGGGAAGCAATGGAGGTTTGTACAAAGGAGATAAGTTTGAGGCCAGGTTATGGAGGCCTTGAATGCTGGAGTGAGGCATCTGGGATCAGAGCAGTGGAGGGAGGCTTTGAAGGCTCCTGGGTGAGGAGAACACATCTAAAGGGCATGTAGAAAGCAGCGTTAGTAGCAGGGTTTGCAGGTAGTTGGTGAAGGAAGAATGTGGGGATCTAAGATTGCAGGTCATTGCACTTATTTATAGATGGAATAAGAGAGGACTACCACATGTGGGGACAGTCAATGTTTCTTTTTTTTTTTGTCAAGATCATTATTACCTTTATTATTACTGTGTTATCTATTCATTGTATCCTGAGTAAGGGTGAAGACTTTATTTTTATTTTATTTTATATTTTTTTACATTTTGTCGAGTAATTGTGACTTTATTCTAACTCTATGTTACGATCTTTTTTTTTCAATTCATTTTTATTGTTAGATTTATTGGGGTGACATCTGTTAGCAAGGATTACATAGGTTTCAGGCATACAATTCTACAGTGCATTGTCAACTTGATGTATAACAAGTTCACCACCTAATGTGACTTCTCTTTCCATCACCTTATATTTAGCTTCCCCTCCCTCCTCTCCCACCCTCTCCCCTTTCTCCCCTCCCTAACCCACTCGTCCCCAAATAACCATTAAACTATTGATTGTGTCCATGGGGTATTTGTTTCTTCATTTCTTTTTTCTTTGCTTTCAGTTTTATTTTCCGCATATGAGTGAAGTCATACAGTTCCTTGTTTTTTCTGTCTGGCTTATTTCACTAAGCATGATGATCTCCAGGTCCATCCACTTTATTGCAAATGGCAATATTTCATCTTTTCTTACAGCTGAGTAATATTCCATTGTGTATATGTACCATAGCTTCTTTATCCAGTCATCTGTCGCAGGGCACTTTGGTTGTTTCCATGTTGTGGCCACTGTGAACAGCGCTGCAATGAACATTGGGGTACATAAGTCTTTGCAGACAAAGGTTTTCAAGTCTTTTGGGTAGATCCCCAGAAGGGGGATTGCTGGGTCAAATGGTAGCTCCATTCCCAATTTTCTGAGGAACCTCCACACTGCCTTCCACAGTGGTTGTACCAGTTTGCACTCCCACCAGCAGTGTACCAGAGTTCCTTTTTCTCCACATCCTC